>CM040242.1:93748053-93948053 GCA_022545495.1 Chrysanthemum lavandulifolium | reverse complement strand
GGGACTCAAATGATATTTTTCTTTATTTAGATTTTACCAGGACTGTTTTTGACAATTTTTCAAACTTGGGGACTAAAGCGCCAATTATGCAAACTTGATATGCTTTTCACCGTTTTGATATTTTGCATTTAAAACACATAAAACACTTATTTGTGATATTTTTATCATTTTGATGCGTTTCGAGTGTTTTCGGATGTTTTTGCGATCTAATTTAGTACAAAAATGATGAGTATTTACACACTCATCAATCCCCACACTAAGATATTGCTAGTCCCTAGCAATGTTTTGAGAAAAATTTAATGGATTTCATCTCTTTACCAAAAGCCATTACTCGGAGTAGCCAAATGTTTCGGTTCAAGTAAGAACCTTGGTACACCGATAACCAAATGATTTTGAGCAAATCACCGACTTTCAACGGATTTGATTTGTCTTTACCGAAGCCGCTTTATTCGGACTAGCCAACTCTTAGATAAATTATCTTTGGTGAGTGATTACCAATTATGGTTTTCCAACGCCTTTACCACAAGCCATAAACTTATGGGCTAGCCAACTCTTCACTTTTAAGGATATGGTGAGTGAATACCATACAATTTTGGGCAAATTGCAAGTCGTCAACGGATTTGAGATATCTTTACCAAGAGCCGTTTGCTCTGGATTAGCCAATCCTTTTGTTTATTAGACAAGGCGGATCGATAACCAAATGAGTAAGTGCAAAACACTTACTCCAAAAAATTTTGGCCAAAACGGGAATTAGATGGTATAATTACATGATAAAATTCGTGAGAATTCCCACACTTAGAAATGAATATTGCCCTCAATATTCAAAGTACCGCGGTTATGCCAAAACATAGAACGTAAAGGAAATACTAAGGCCATTATTTAGCAAGGATTTTTTTTTTTTTTTTTTTTTTTTACAATGGGCAACTCCCACACTAGGGTGGTACACGGGTGAAAACCCATGTTTTAGCTCTTGTTTTTGATTACCGAGTCGCTAGCTTGACTCGACCCAATTCATTTGTTCATGGGGAAAGTAACGTGGAAAACCAATCTCGATCGGACTTTCGCTCACAATGTTAATAAACATATGAACATCGAAAGTTCCACACCGACGAGATACAACCTCGATAGTTGTTAATAGTAGAAACTATAAGGGATGATACGGGGTCAAAGATGGTGTCCTCATTCCAGAAGAGAAAGGAAAGAGCAACCACACCATCCGTGAAGAATGGAACAAAGATATGCATGACAATGCAAGTCCATTCTCATCGAAAAGAAGCAAATCACCATTTTGACACTTTTAAGCTTAAACTTGAAGCTTATATGGTGATTGTCGATAAGATGTCCGGAGGAGGGTGGAAATGGTTCTTCAATCAACAGACTTTCCGAAAAAGGATGTCTCCTCCGATCCAAGTAAGTGTTATCAATTCTGTAGGAATTGACTCATCACTAAGAAATGCATCGACTTCATTCCAAAGTTGTCATCTTCCTCATCGAGAGTGAGAGAAGGAATGGAAGAGTCGGGAATAAGACTAGAAGATGATGGATCATTTTGAGCAATTCATCAATGAGAAGAATGTCTCCATTGGATCACAAACATCATCATCCAACTCGGATGAAACTCAAGAGAGTTTGGTTTCATCCACGTAGTTAACAAACTCGATGCGACAAAATGATTCCGGAGGTGGGACAAGTGGTGTGCTCTTAGAGCTAGCGGTTTCCACCACTTCCGATGAAGTCTCGAATCTAGATCATCATCATCATCAAGAACACTCTTGACTTCCACAGTACGACTTTCAAACCATTTGTTTGAGCCGGGTGATTTTCAAAGCTTTGAGCTCAAAGACGCTTTTGAAAACTCCTCTTAACCGTGAAATTTGAGAGTGTTGCATTGAATCTTTCGATTTTGGATCAATTGTGGCAACACTGCTTGCTTGTCTGAGAGGTTTGGAGTTCTCGTTGATATTTAACGTGAGCTCTTCATTGTCAACCCGTATGGTCAACTCTTGAAGAAACACATCAATCGAGAGCACCACTGCTCTCAAGAAAGCTCTCCCAAGATGAGGGAACTCTAGAATCGCATCAAGTCTACTACAACAAAGTCGGTGGGAAAGTGAAACTTTCCCACTTTCATCACAACATCCTCGGCTATCCCAGTGGACGAGTTATGGTACGGTCCGCTAGCTCGAGTGTCATACAAGTGGATGAAAGTTTAGGAAGAGATTTCTTCCATACCGAGAGTGGCATGAGGTTAATGCTAGCGCCAAGATCGCCAAGGCGGAGCATTGAAACATCCCCAAGAAATCACACGGATTAAAACCGCCGGGGTCTTCAAGCTTTTCGGAAGCTTATTAAGAATGGTCACGAGCATTGCTCATTTAGAGGGTTTAAGTCATCTCGCATAACTTATCTTTGTTGCTCGGAAGCCTTTAAGCGTGGATGCAAATTTAGGCATTAGAACGAGAGCATCAACGAAGCTTATATCAAAGTGAAGCTCATTGAAGATTTGGAAAAAATTTCCATCCGCTCTTTGTTTTTGTCTTTGAGCTTCTCATCATTCATTCTTGATGGGTAAGGAAGTCGACTAGACTTTTGAGCCGGATGGAAGTGTTTTCGCTCGAATGTGTCTTCGAACTCGGGTTCCGGACTTAAAGGTTGGACTACGAAGGTTGGACGTGTCGTATGCCGTGGGCTTGAATAATGCACCTTGTCCGTTGTCTCCTTGGTAACTTGACTCATTGCCACGGAGGAGGGGCATAGGAGTCGAAGGTCCATTGTGCGTCTTACCACTATGAGTGGTGACGGCTTTCAACTCGCATTTGGATTGGTAATAGTATTGCTTGGGAGTCCTCCGAAGATGATGAAGCTTGGTTCGTATTCATGTTCATGAAACCGCTCATCATATTCTTCAACTCATTTGTCTGCCGAGACATTGTGGTATCAATTTCCTTCTTCACCAACCCTCATGTTATTGATCCGAGTTTGCATTGAACGTATGCTTGACTCGAAGAACTTTCATGAAGTCATTTGGTGGGGAGCATGAGAAGGTTGTTGATAATTATGCCGATTTGGAGCTTGGTAGGGTGGGTTGTGATTATTCGGTTTGATTGAAATTTTGTCCTTGATTCGAACAAAGCGATTTTGATTGCCATGGTTTTGCACAGGAGGAAAACCGGTGGTGTCATACCGCTAGGTGCACGTAGTGAGGATCACCGTGGTCGGTATTGATTGTGGTTTACCGCTACGGGAGCTTGGTAAAAGGAAGCATCGGTTGCTTGACAATCATAATACGCGCGTGACCACCACAAGTTTCACACACCTTGTTTACGGCTTTGATTGGTTACGGTTTATGAATCTCGCTTTTGATTTCCTTAACATCCTTAATCATACAACGGATGGCATCCGTTAGAGTCGCTATCGGAGCGCCTAACTCGTAAGAGTTATTAGATGTAGAAGCGGAGTGTTCTGAGTATTGACTTTGTTGCGAAATAGGAACTTTCGATTTTTGCTCGCAAATTTCAATCACATCTTTAGGCTTACGATTCAAGATATTTCCACCGCGTCGCATTCAAGGAATCTTGATCGCTACCATTCAACCCATTGTAAAAGATATTGATTTGTTGAAGCTCGTGAATCCATGGTGAGGGCATTTCACGAGGAGATCTTTGAATCTCTCCATGCCTCTCCAAAGTTTTCATCGAAATTTTGACGAAATCCGTAAATTTCATTTTTAGATTAGTCGCTTTGATGGAGGAAAGAAATGATTGACAAACTTTTGAACAAGTTCCTCCCAAGTTTCGATGGATCGAGGGGTTCTTTTTCCACCAAATCCGGGTTGTCCCTCAGTGAGAATGGAAATAGCATCAACTTGATGACTTTCGTGGCACATCCTTGTAATTGATAGTTGAAGTCAACTTGTTAAACCAACGGATGTGTGCATACCGGTCTTCACGATCAAACCCGTGGAATTGATTTGTAGACACAAGTGTGATCAAATGTGTCTTCAATTCAAAGTGATCGAGTTGATTATCGGTAGAATGATGGCATCTCCATAACCCTCGGTGGGTGCTCGGAGCATTTCGCCATAGTACGTTAAATACGCCATTTTGTTTGAAATAGTACGAATCTCGGGTTCGACTATTTGGGCAAGACGCCCACGAGAACGTCGTCTAGGAATGTCCGCTAGATCACGAAAAGGACTCAATGATCTAGAAAACGAAAAGATGCATGCACTAGAGTTAACTCTAAAGGATCTCGAGTTAAGGAGAGGAATTATGAAATTGGTGAAAATGGGGTAAGGAGAATCTTTTAGGTTTTCGGTTCAAACGTCGATATCACAACAAAATCAATTAACACAAAATCGAGGCAAAACAACGGTGAACTTAACCAATAATCACAATATGAATGGCTTTTTGAAAAGGTATACCAATCACAAGGACACAAAGGCAAGTTTTAAATCTTTAGTTCGGAACTTATTATGGTCGCACCCCAGTTAGGTAGTGCACCGCCTTGGTTTATGTGGTAAGATTTTATGTTGTTATTATTAAACTCGAAAACGACAAATCTTTTTGTATTTTTATATTTGATACATATATAGAAACAAAAGAAAATATTTTTGTGTTTTATACGTTTTAATTGTTTTTGGTTTTTGGATTTTTATAGAAATATATATAGATATAGATAGATGGTATGAACAAGGAGTGATTATTCAAATCACTAATCTGCTAAACGAGGATAATTAGCACACTCCCGCAAGAAGCGCCAAAATTTGATCTGTACAAGAAACCGCTGTTATCTCACGCAAGCGAGCCACTTGTGAATGGCTAGCCGTAAGAAACTTAAAACAGTTCGCACACAAATGCAATGAAGTCCAGAGAGTATAATGTTTCCCAGTCGTTAAGTCCCAACGAGCCGTGCGAGAATAGTCAAACGTTTAGTGATCGAGAAGATTTGAATGGATACGTAGATTTGATTTATGATTATAACTACGTAAATAGCCAACAAATTACAACGGCTTAAATGCAAATTAAAGGAAATCTAAAAGATAAAATCTATTAAATAAACGCTATCACTATTATTAAAATGATGTTTTTGTTCTTTTGTTTTAATAAAACTTAATTAAAACTACGCGACGTACAAACAAAAAAAACGTGAAACTTACACAATATTAACCCTAAAAATATGAAATGATATTTTTATAAACCTAATGATAAAAGAAAATTATTAGAAAAGAAAATTAATTTTACAACTAATTATCTAATTATTATTAATTAAAACTATTTTTAACTATTAAATAATTACCTAAAATACAAGAAATTAGGAAATAAAGCTAGAAAATAAAATTAAGACTTAGAAAAATCTAAAATATCAAACTAGAATTTTCAAAACTATTTTTGTATTTTTCTCGATTATTTTGGATTTTTATAAATATTAAACTATTAAAAACTAATTAAATTACTAAAATTACAAAATAAACTATGAAAAATATGGAAAATTACTTTTTCACTTTTTATATTTATCTAAACCTAAGAAAAATAAAACTTATTTTTTAAACCTTTCTAATTTTTGTATTTAAAGCTAATTAAAAATGCTTAAAAATAATTTAAATTAAGAAAATAGCAAAACAACTTGGAAAAATCTGAAAATTTCAGGAAAACTCTAAAATGATATTGTGAATCTAGGAAAATAGAAAACATGGGCTTATGTGTAGAAATTAAGAATCGATGTGGAAGTGCTTATTATTAAGCACTTCAAATAAGCCAAATGAGTACCAAAGGCTACCAGACAAACACAGAAGCTATAATGTACTAAAAGTAACCAAATGCAACCATTTACAACAGCTTTTAACCACTGAAATGCAACTAGAACAGATTTGGCTTAACTTGATTTCAATTGCAAAAGCAGTCTCTGGTGCCCACTTTGGGCTTAAGAATAAGCACTGAAATAAACTGGAAATTGGAAAACAGATATTGGAACTTAATGAAGACCTGGGTGAGTGTCTCTAAACCAAAATTCAGACCATGAGAGGCTCTTATGAGCCTTGTGCAAGCCTAGGCAAAACTGAGAAAAATTCAGTTTCAACTGCAAGCTTGGAGCAGGGCACTTAGGAGCCAAAAGATGAGCTTGTTTGGGGCTTTTACAAAAATTGCAAAATTATACTAAAATGCTAATAAGTGAAAAGACCAGGTGAACTTTCTAAAATACCAAATTTCACTTGATAAGTTCAAAAAAGGAGCTCAAGAAAATTCTTTGTATTTGCTCAAAATGATTCTTGCAACTTTGACTTTTGAAGCAATGAGAGAGTTTGACTTTTGAACTTTACCACAGATTTTAAGTATTAAGATTGGTGTTATATGATATAATGAACCTAATGCAATCAATGTTTAGGACTTCTAAACACAAAACAATGATTTGTAATACCAAAATCTCAACAAGGATCAAATGAGATAGAGTTAAGTGAAAATTTGACTTTAGAGGTTGCGGCACCAAATGTTGATGTGTTTGGGCTTAAATAAGCTTACTAGATATGAACTAACAGATATTGAACATTGAAAAGACCTTTGAGACAGAGTGAGCCCTAAATCCAAACACCCCTTATTCAACAGATTTTAGCTCAAGAGTACTCCAAACTTTTAACCAACTTGTAATTATGATCAAGTTAACTTTAAATAACTAAAATACTGCTATGAGAACAAGTTTTAACATGTTTAAACTACAATTGCAGATATTGCATAAGAACTTGAAAAATGCTTACAAGTGTCCAAAGCCACAATGGCTAGCAAAAACAATCAAACCAGAACCCACACTACACTTAATCTGTATCAAATCCAACCCATATCCATCTCTGCAACCCTGTATCCATTTCAAACCCTGCTTAACCCAATGTTTGCTTCCTTGTTGACTTTTGTTGACTTTCAATGGAATTTGATTGAACTGATTACCCAAGCTTACAAAAAGCTATTTAGAGCTTAAATAAGTTGAGTTGAGCTTAAATAATGCTTATTGAAGCTTTGAACACAAGAGTTTAAACTTGAAATTTTAAACAGTATGCATAAGATTTGAGACTGAAATGACACTTTGATTTAGAGGTCCAAACTGAATTACATTAACTAAAGAACTTAGTTCCAATATCAGAAAGCTTGAAAATACAAATTAAAAAGCTAATTAAAACATTTAAGAGAAAATACGACATACAAGTGAAATTGAAAAATTAACTACTGGCCTTCTTCTCTGTCTTCTGCTTCTTTTATGCATCAGTTGAGCTCACACGTGTCCTTAGAGCAGATCCCACCTCTTCTCTTGACCAATGGAAGAGTAATAAGTGTTTTAGCCATTTTTCCATTTTGGCGGGAAGTGATAGTTTTGACTTGTAGGCTCTGAAAACAGGCAAGTAGGGGGGGGTGGCATTAATTGTGGGTGGCTAGTGATGATGAGGGGTGGAGGAAAGGGGAAAAGGTGAGGTGATGGGAGGAGAGGTGGTTTGCGTGCAAGTGGTGCGAGAGGTTGGGAAAGGTGAGCAGTGGGCGCCTTTTAAGATTTTGACTTATTTTGACCAAGGGTCAAAAAGGCTAATGACTGGGAGTCCAAAAAGGGGAAGGTCACTGGTTTTGACAGGGGGCCAATATGGGTTTTGACAAGGCTAGTTATTAGCTTAATATGACAAGGACTATAGTTGCAAATCTGAAATCTTGAAGGACCATTCCTGCCATTTTTCCAAAGTTACCATAAGGACTAAAACTGACAACCTTTAATAGTACAAGGACTAAATTTGACATTTTTGATTTTCCAAGGACTAAACTTGCCAAATTTCAAAGTTCAGGGACCTAAGTTGTAAATTTGTAATTTTAAGTTTCAAGGACTGATTTTGACAACTTAGGAATCCCTAGGGACTCAAAATGATATTTTTCTTTATTTAGATTTTACCAGGGACTGTTTTTGACAATTTTTCAAACTTGGGGGACTAAAACTGCCAATTATGCAAACTTGATACGTTTTTCACCAGATTTTGATATTTTTGCATTTAAAACACATAAAACACTTATTTGTGATATTTTTATCATTTTGATGCGTTTCGAGTGTTTTCGGATGTTTTTGCGATCTAATTTGACAAAAATGATGAGTATTTACACACTCATCATTATGCTATGACAATAAACAAAAGCCAAGGCCAATCTTTAAACAAAATTGGCGTTTACCTTCCCGAACCAGTCTTTGGCCTTAAGCAGTTGTATGTCGCTCTCTCTAGAGCTACATCTCCTTATGGATTAAAAGTTCTTATTAAACAACAAGAAAATGAAAGGCAGAATGTCACCAAAAATATTGTTTACAAAGATTTTTTGAAAAAAAATATGAGACGCACCCTTTGTTTTCACAATGCAAATAACAAACTTAGTGTTTTTTTGTTGCTGATTGGGTTCCCTTTAATTTTCAGTTTATGCTTCCATTTTTTTTTAAATGTTTTTGCGTGTGTCTTTTTATTATGAGCGCTGCCTTAGGATTCAGGTTCACTTTTGCTTTAGGTTCATACAAATTTTACTGCAATCTTTTCCTCATAAACATTCTTTACATGATGCCATCGTAATTGCATGTTAGTATCTTTTGCTTTTATAAACTTATCGTGAAAGTCGTGACCACATGTAGATTTTCAAACCGCCATTTTATGTGCCATGTATCTTAATCTTAGTGCTAAAATACTTATTCCCTTTATTATTGTCACTTTTAGGATCCTTTTTGTATCTAACTTTATTTTTAACACTTTCCAAGACAATGGAAGGAAATGCAATCGCCTCGTGCCGCATGCCTCCAAAGACAAAGCCATTGAACTTAGCGATGGCACCGCAAACTGTCACAATTGTCGATTAACACCAACATCTCACGCAAAGTCCTTGAAGCTAGAGTATACCGAAAATGGATTTCAGTCACTTATGGCAAAAAGGATGCAGCTGGATTCTCTGGGAAAATAAAAGAGACCGAGTTTTGTTGTATCTTGATAGATCAAGAGGTATGCGTTAATTCACGTAGCATAGATAAGATGTAGCTACGGTTAGGATTTGTCTAATAAGAAATCACCATCGACAGGGGAATGCTATACAAGGGAACATGAATATCAGAGAGATTGGCTACTTCAACCCAAAAATCAAGCTTGGAGAGGTTTACAGGATTTCAGAGTTCATGCGTGAGCCAACCAATTCTTACCAGCAAACCATTAACAACAAAACAAGCCTTAGGTTTGGGAAGGCCACAAAATTTGATGCTATACAAGCACCAAACATCCCGCACCACTACTTTGATTTTATTTCAGATAACCGACTTCATCTGTAATCCCTACTGAAGATGCAATGGGCTGAATGCAATACCCGATTCTGACAGGTCGTCTTTCTGCTCTCAAAATTTTAACACCAAATAGAATGATAAAATGCTAACACTTTTCTCCTCACAGATTACATAGGTTGTTTGCGGTCAGCGGGAGAGCTTATACGCAAACCAAGTGCCAACCAAGAAGCAACTGTCTTTAGAAAAGTGGATATTGAAAATTTAAGGTACATTAATTTATGTTTAAATTCTTTTGTTCCAAAAAATAAACTAGCAAGATTTATCATCTCTCTTATGAGTTGTCGATCTTTACAAAGGGTAATGTTGTTGAGTTCACTATATGGGATGACATGGTGAAAATTTTGAGGACGCCAGTTGAAAAAATGCAGCAGACCAGGTTATAATTGCCATCGACTCTTGCCGAGTCACAAAATCCAAAGGTATCGCACTAACGATTTATGAAAACTTAAATGGCAATTTCTCACTACATTTTTAAACAATGCAATGACAGATTACCGACTAACACTACCTCTCGCAACACGCTACTACTTAAACCCGCAGACACCGGAGGTCAAGAAGCAAGGCAAGGTAAAATCTTTAGACAAAAAAAAATTGAATATTACGTCATCTTCATATAAAAATTTTGCCTAATCTAATTTTGAAATACAAAACAGTCACACAGAGAGGCACCAAAAAAACCATCGCTTCGCATTACCAAGACTCCATGTGAAGCTATAGAGAAAGAAAAGTTCCGCAATAGGTTCCCTTTAAAGACACTTTTACAGCATGATCCTAAAAGTTACGCGGTCAGTTTTCTGTCACATAAAATTGAATGACTTAACATTCAGTTACAACTTTGCGCAAAACTTTGTTGCCAAAAAAATAGCACAACTAATCATTTGCACAAACTCTTGTGGGGGTGCAATTCACTACTGAAGCAACAATTACCAGCATCAACATAAAAAGAGATTGGTATTACATGTCTTGCAGCGAATGTGCTTCAAAGTGAAAGAAAAAGAAGGATGTACCATTGCCTAAACCATGGAAAACAAGCAAACCATCTTATAAGTACGCGAACTTTCTATGTCAACCTTACATAATATTAAAAAATAAATGCGATACAAATGGAATCTCGATAATTTTACTCCATGCAATGCACGTGTTAATTTCAAAGCCTTCATCATGCACCCATCTGCAATGATCCCCTAACTTTCTTTAGCCCCGCAGCAGAAGATGTTACAGATATTCATGCTAGAGTTGCTAGCAAACCACAAAACAAAGGACCCGCAGGAAATACCAACACGATTTTTGCAATTGAAGGTCGAAAAACATTTTCCGGATCCATTTCAACACATCGAATCGAAAGCAATGATTTTGTTGTCGATAAATTTTCAACAAGAACAAACAACATAATGAAAAAATGAAGATGATAGAAGGAGGCTCAAGTAACAACATTTAAATCAAGTGTTTATATTATTTGAATAAAACACTCGCCTACAAATATTGAACATTTGGTGTGAACAATTAGGAACACCGGTGATAACTCTCACGCCAAAGAAACCAAAGAGAATCTTGACCAAAGCAAAAATGAGGTAAGTGACATCACAGAAACAAAGGATCAAAAAGGTAACTGCTACAAATTTAATATGCTATTTTATAACATTAAAAATGTCGCAACCATACCATTTGCAATTTAAAATACTGAATCTTTGTTTATGAAAAACTAGGGACACCACCGACACCTCTTACAATGGATGATCCAAGAAGATTTGGAAGAGCAAAAGATAAACCAATGAGTCAAATAGTGTAAAGAGGGCATTGTTCCGTGATGAGCACAAAGATGCGAAGAAAGCAGAAGGTAAGTCTTCTGCACTCGTAAACCAATTTTATTCAATGAAATATGTTACAATCATTTCTCTTGCCTCTCACACAAATACTACAATAACACTGATGATAAAACTACACACATGCATGATTGGAAACACAACAAACAACAGATACCACACTTAATTGGCAGACACTCAGAAATCCATCAAACCCCTGAGTTTCTGAACAAAGATGTCATTGTCACGAGCATTGAGCTCCAATTCACGCGCCAAGATGCGCATCTGCATGACTTTTTGGTCATCTCTAGCTTGGATACCCCTCAGATACTCTGCTGTTTTTTGAGCATACATGTTCCCAACACTCTCCAACTCATGAATGAAACTCAGCCTTGCACGAGTGATGCCAAGTAATTTTCCAGCAATTGTGGTCATCTCCTGTGCCATCTTAATATCTTCACATGAAGATTGGTAACAGTACAGTTCCAGGATTTCAGACCAATTGTTAGAATTGGCCTCAACCCTGAGCTGGTCACATTTAGGATGTTTAGACATATCCTTCTCTTGCTTCTTTGTGACAAGTTAAAAAATATATTGCTACAATAACAAGTCGCCTCAACTGTCTTAAATAGACAAGCGGCAAATAAAACAAAACAACCATAACTCGCACTAATCGTTTCTAAACTTTTTTATCTTGATTTATCCATAGTTAAATTACAATCTTTATTATTTCTTTTATAATCACAATATCTTACAGTTATGCTACACAAACATAAATCTTGCTTTGCTAAACACATACACATTATATGACACCGCACATCGACGGTTAGAAATCCATAATTCCTTAAGCTTCATCAAAACAAATCCTTATCATAGGAACTTAAATCCAATGCATTTGTCATTGTTACCGCCTCATCAACCTTTTGATCATCTTTTCTTTCAAATTTTGTTATGTATTATGCAATTTTCGTGGCAAAAAAAATGTCCGCGCTTTCTACCTGTTCGATGAAACGCCCCCTTTTAATAATAATGCTGACTAATCTTACAGAAATTGCATTTATTTCTCAAGCCATTTCAATGTCCACTAACGTTATCACATTTAAGCTAGCTCACCATTGTTTTTTCTTACTTATTTTGCACAACATAACACTTCCTTTGTGAAAAAAATAGCATCCAGATTACATCTTTTAGACACAGAAAGTAAAGGCAAATTTCTTTTTTCACATGCCTATTTCACAGTTGCAATCAAAATCCTCACGGTTCAATCCTTTAGATAATGCATACATGCTCTACTATTATTGAATAACAACAAAAGAAAGTCACAGGTTCTGCACCATTTATGCACCTACATTTATAATCTTTATCTCGAAATCACATGCCATTTATTCAAGATTTTAAATAATGCATGCATACTCTCATCGTGAATTAGTACCAAGATCAAAAATTGCAAATCACCTTACTATTTGTGCAGCATCTTTAAAATGCAACCACAGCTTGGCATTAAATTTCCTGTTTCTACATACACATTATCACAATAATCACTATTGGTGAGCAGGCATTCCAAACAGTGGGAAAAAATAATAATTTTGCATGTCATCTGCATTTCTTAGCCTCTGCACACTTATCAAAGTTTAATATAATAATGATTCCTATAGACACTTTAACTTGCAACCACAGATTGCCATTTAACCATAAAAACTGGCATTTTCCTTCACCCACCCACACACTGTAAACAGTAAGACACAAGTATTGTTAGGCATATCATTTTGCACAAACCTAAAATATCAATGCATTCACAAAAGCAAGCCTTTATTCAAAAGAAAAACAACATACTTCACTGGAGAAAACACATCAAAATTCAAAAAACTGAAAAATAAAACAGCCTTGCTACCAACACACTTAGAAACAGCAGCCACCAAACCAGCCATCACTAATCTTTTAAATCCATCAAACCAACATGACGTTGCTTTTCAATCCTCCCTTCACGAGCTAGATCCAAAACACCAATCAACGCAGCTAGGATATCTCGATCTCTCTGTTGCGTCTCAATCATACACTCAACTGCATCAGGAGCAACATCATCAAATGGACCAAAAGATTGAGCCTCTTTGATTAGTTGATCTGTTTTCTCAATGTTGCTCTCAAGATCGGCGCACATTTCGCCCAATATACGTGATAAGACTCTCATTCTCTCTCCATTCCTACACAAACAAATACTTGAAGCAATGTTGAAGCTTGCTAGAACCACAACACTGCTTTTAAATGGTCAATATTTGGTGTTGCACCCATGGTTGTTAAATGTAACCTGACGAACAAATACCACCGCAAAGGTATCCTTATATAGCCAAAAAAGCAAATAAAAAATTAAAAACAGTTAATAAAATAAAAATACACATATATAATAAAAAAAAATAATAGTAAAAAAAATAATAATAATAAAAAACAAAATCAAAACAGCTCCATTGTCGGTAACCCGCAAACCAGATACCAAGTTTTATTGATACACACAATATCTTACAACAACATATACAACAATGACAAGAGCATAACATTAGTCAAGAGTGCACTCCTACATGAACTTCTACTCGTAAACACAAAGAATACCTAAAACCACGTAATCCATCTTAATTATGTTGCTCCATAGTAAGTACATGATGGTGTTGCAAGGCACGCGCTTCATGTGCTAGGTCAACAAGAACAACCATTGCGACCAACAGTTGATAATCCTTATTTTGTGCTTGTTGCAAACATGAGAGACCATTAATGACCACGTGGTCGACGAGCTAAAACTTTCACCTCTCTAAGCAATTCTTTTTTCCCGATTCTTGCACGGACATCGTTACATTTTTCATTCAAAACCATAATAAGGCTTTCAATATCAGCCTCTTCATGCAAAAACAACAAACGAAAAGCTTGGTGCAACTTATTAGAATGGCATGCTGCTTTAAGTTCATCAAAATTAGGAGTCGCTGCCATCGTTTTTGCACAGCCTTCTTAAGAGAGAGTTAATGAAGTATGACCCATACTCATGCTCAAATGGGCACTACTTTAATAGACAAGAGATAGAAACATGTAACCAAAAACAATTTAAGAAAGGAACACGAAAGCGGTGTCAACTGAGGTGCATTTAGTCCAAACAGTATCCACCTAACCATCACATGCTCAATTATTTTTTCACACCAACTTTTTACATGTTTTGTTCCTAATGTTCTTGCTCTTATTATATTTATGCAGTGGCAATGGAGCCTGCATGTGCAGAAAAAAGGAGGAACATGAACACAGAAAAAAAGAAAGACAACTAGATGTTGGCTTGACGATGTAAATGTTTAAACTGCATTTGTTAAAAAACATGATATGTTTTGCAACATATTTTTGCTTCAATTGCAGGAATATGTAGCAAAACATTGGCCATCTTTTGTGTATGACTTAGACTAAACATATGGTATGCTTGCATGCCAAGGTGCTGCTTTATTGAGACATAGTGGCACCCAAAATGCAGAAATATTCTTTTGTGTAAACTGCAGCGCCAACTGCTTCCATCAGTTAGGCCTGCAAATACATTGCACCAATATATGTGGATGAAACATATGTGTCTTGCTACCATCAGTTGATGCAAGCAGCAAGTATGTGTAGAACATATTTGATATGTAAACTGCTTGCATCAGTTAGTGAGTAAACTACTTGCATAATTTGGTATGTGAATGTAGAAACACCTTAACTATCTATGTATGTTTATATCCATGTTTCACAGAACACACCGCGGCAACGCGCGGGCACTAAACCTCGTATATAAAAAGTGAAAGGCACATTTATAACTTTTTTTGAAAAAATAACAATAAATTATCTAAAATACAATAAATTATTTGCTTGTAAAATTGCTAAAATGCCCATAATTTTTTCTATATTTTTTTCATTACTGAATACGTGTATAAGGCCTCCATTATACGTCGTATCGACATGCAATACGCAAAATTGCAAAAACTGAATTCTGAATTAAACCGATTTTTGGTTACATGTAAACTATGAATTATATTTCATAATTAAAATAAATAGTAACTACATGTGTTTCCTAAATGAAAACGTAAAATTCTAAAATTCTACATAAAACGGCTTATTTCAAACGCCTCTTAAATACTTGTAACTATAAAATTACAAATTCTTAATTAACTATTGGTAACATTTGACATACATTTCATAAACTTGTTTCATAACATAAGTATACTTTACATTTATTGGGATTCTTAGCTACAGTGAAAAAATATGTGGCCTCTTTTAACCGCCATTTTGGGTGGAGCCCCATTTTGTTAACCCGCCCGTTCTATTCATCCCTACTCACATCTCTCCTTTACATCTTAGATCCGCCTGGGTATATCTCCGGGGAAAAAACCCGACGTGCCTTGATCCAGGGAAACACTTTTGCGTGTTTGTACACCGGTTGGTGAGAGAATGCGATGATCTCGTACTATGGAAACAATATTTTTATCGGTTTTGTGGATCTCCGTTGGCCACATGCCTCTGGCTACAGTGGTAATTCTCTTTTGGTCCATATATTTTGTGTGTTTGGTAGATCCGAAGGTGGCGTTACCAATTTCAATTATTGATTATCAAAACCCTAACTAGATATTTGCTAATTTTGGAGAAACGATTAAAGGTTTGATTTTTTTTTTCTTTAGGGCTTATTTTACTTCATCTTTATGGTAGTTATGGTATATGTTGTGTTTAGGTTCGGCTGTGGGTTATTTTAGGTTTATTTAGGGTTTGGTGTTTCTGCTTGCCATGTCTTAGATAAGGGTTACGTATGTCGATTATCAATCATCAAAAAATATGATCTGTGGTTTTTAGATTTTCAAATATTGATACAACGAGTCATGTTTTTCACTTTTCTTTTTTGCCTATTTTCTCTGTTCTTCATGCTTTGTGGCCTATGTTGTGTTTACCTTTCATTGTTTTTGAAGATTGGATATTGGGTGTGATGTTTTCCTTCGCTTCGCCTAGGTTTGTTGTGGTGAGGGTTTAAAGGTTTTTTTTTTTTTTTTTTTTTTTTTTTAATTTAAAGTTTGTATATCGCTTTATTGATCATAGAATTATGTCCTCCTTTAATAATATGTCTTATGGTTAAACACTTTCATGGATTAGGTTTTGCTTAAATAGTATAACTTCTAAAAAGATTTTGTGGGTTTGCAATGCTTTCAGGTCTTACTGTCGCGGAGTGGGTTTGCTGAGGTTGCATCAGTTTTAAACACCGTTGCTAAGAAATCACACATTTTTGCCATACTTAACTTGGCCGGGAAACATGTTTTCGGTCGTAAGTTAACTTGGCTGAAAAACATGGTTTGGCAGGGTAACCATATGGTTGCAGCCATGCTGTTATTTTAGTGCGACCACCATTTGGATAAACAAAGACGAGCCGTTGTGAGTAGGGATGAATTGAACGGGTTGGTTAACCTGATGGCCTTCCAGCCAAACAGGCCGGGTAAAAAAATAGCTTTCCTTTGTATTGATAGCTTAAGTGGGCCTGAAAACATGTCTTGGCAGGGTAACCAGATGGTTGCAGCCATGCTGTTGTTCGAGTGCCAATCAAATTTGCCGGCCATGAGCTTTTCTGCAAATTAGCTTTGCCTTGGCGTTCGTTTTTATGTTGGTCTTGGTGAAATATCATTGTGTAAAAATTGGATTTCATGATTGTGAATTACAGAATAAAGGTATGATATGAGTGGGAATGAACACAGTTGGACGGTTAATGTGATCGACCCGTGGTGCTAAATGCTGACCCTTTGTGTTCCTTTCTTGAGGCTGTGATGATTTGGGGTTTCTTCGGTGAATGTGAGATTGCCCGTATCTTGGCAGGGTGGCAGGCAACTGTTGCAGCCATGGCGAGCGTATCCTATTTGCTCAGAGATTCGCCTGTCTGAGCTGCCTGCCCACAAATCAAAATGTGCAATTTTAGATTTGCTTGGGACAAGCACATAATAAAAGTGTTTGTTTAAGCCAACAATCATAGCTGTATGCAGTTGGGTTTTTTGACGCATAATCTGCTGACACCTGCAGTTACGCGGTTGTTTGATATAATAGTTATCTGGTTTATTGGTTGCTTATTGCGCTTGCAATTAGTGGCTATTGGTATTCATTCTCATGGGTGGGGGTGCCTTTGAAGAAGATGAGGTGAAATGCATGTTGGCGGGCCAACCCAAATGGTTGTACCCACGGTTGATGTGTTCTTTTTCTTAACATGTTGCTTCATGGTTCGTTTGAGCTGAAGTCGCTATAACTATGGCCATTGTTTTCAATACGTGATCGCACCTATGTTTGGATCATTATATTGTCGAATAATTTTCGGAGATATACCGGTTGGATCTAAAAGGTAAACAACCCGCGGCGAGCCATGCCTCGAGCAACGTAAACAAATTCACCATCCCGGTGCTTTTATGATGTTGTTGTTGCCGATGAGGTATGAGCATAATAGAAATTATGTTTCGTGCTTTTGTTTCTAACAGTTGGCCTTTTGCGTTGGGGTTGGTTAAATACGATTTTCTGAAACTTTTATTTCATTCTTGCAGATTACAGGTAGAGGCAAGGCTCCCATGAATGCTGGTTTCCGTGATTGCAATTTTTGCCATTCGTGCAATGCTAAATGGTCGACCTTTGTATTCCTTTTTCGAGGTTGTGATGAATTGGGGTTTATTCGGTAAACGTGAGATGGTGCGTATCTTGGCAGGGTGACATGCAGCTATTGCAGCCATGGCGGGTGTATCCTCTTTGCTTGAATATTCGCCCATCTGAGCCGTGTGTCCAGCAAAATTCTCACACCTGGCTGAAAAGCGAACCCAACAAATGTAAAAGTACTAAAAGAGGCCACGTATTTTCACTGTAGCTGAGAATCCCACCAAATGTAAACTATACTAATATAATATACAAGTAACATATAGCATGTCATGAGGTTAATGACGCAATGATGATGGGTTTCTCTATTGAACCGCTTCGTTAGCGTGCTTTAGCACCCCACATGCATGGCATGGCACCCACATCCACATTGCGGTTGCGACCACGGCGACTTCGATGTTCTTCGCGATGTTCGTGATTTCGAGTGTCTCTATGCCTTATGAATAGTATTTTATCGGGGAATCTTTTTTCACAAGCCTGTTTTGGTGCAGGGCCATCGAGTTAACCGTCCCGTTCTATTCATCCCTACTCACATTGCCTCTTTTTTTAAAAGATACACCTGGGTATATCTCCGGGGGAAAGACCTGGGATGCTTTCAGTCAAAATAACGCCCTTTTGTTATGCTCATACTGGTTTGCGGGTTTCCAGCAGTTACTGCATATGAGGGTAATGTATGTTTTAGAAGGTTTCTCAAGTTTTTTATGCTGCACACTCTTGCATCACCTATCTTTGCAATCTTATGATTGTCGCCATTGCCACCTTCAACAAACTGGTGCATCCATATTTTAGGTGTTAGAATAATTAGATGTTGCTTATGGTTGTTGAAATGTTACTTATGGTTAGATGTTGGCACCAATAAATCAGCTTAGTACTTTGATTTGGGGTTTAATGTTAAAGTCAGATGCAATTGGATGTTCTTCATGTTGTGACGCTTATGCGTGTATTGTAAGGTGAGAATGCCGATGATGATAGTTTCCTGCATTTATGTATTTGGTAAGCGTGCTTCATAGACTCCCATGTTTTGGCAAGGCACCCTAATCCAAATTATGGTTGCAGCCATACTGAGTCTCTGGTAACGCTCCCATATTCGTAGGTATGAGGCTGTATAGATATTAAAGGGCATAATAAACGTTCTCGCTTTCAATTCATGCCATGTCAGTAGACAGTTTTTAAAAGACACAATAAATCAAGTGGCATTTTCTTCTTTAAAAGCCACTTCTCCACAGATTATGCCGGCTTTGCTAGCATGTCTTCCTGTGAGTGTATGAACTTTGCTTATACATTATTTCATCTTACCATTCAAAACCGAACATTCATTTTTTCCCAATTGAGGTATGTCCTTGCACTTCACTACTGCCCATTACAATGTCTTTCAATGTATCATTGTGCATGCTAATTTTGGGTTTCTTATTATCACAGCACTACTCAAGCACCCATACGTGTATTGTTGCGGTTTTCCAAACTTTGTCACACGTATCCGGTGGAAAAGAGTGATGGTACAATGTAAAGTTACTTTTGCTCTTCTCTTTTCAAATTCAGTTTGTAAAATTTGATTGGCATGTTTGTTTTTTCCATAAAAGTTTTGGATTACCGAAGCACATCGTCATGCTTTTTTTTTTTTTTTTTTTTTTTTTGCCGGAATAGAGAGCTTATATATGATACCACATCTTCATGCCATCCTAGAAAAAGAGGTGTCCCGCAAAAACAGATGGCCAGGAACTCAGTTAGCCTGCGCCGCATATCTGGTTATTCGCAAAGGTTGGTTCTCTTTTTCCCCTCATTCTCGATGTGCTTATACTTATTTTCATGTTTACCATACAAACATCCGAATGCTAATGTCGCACGTTTTTGTGGGTGTTGTTGACAACCCAAGACTTGCAGATTACTGAGAGCCACATAGATTCGCACAAAGGTGGTCATATCGGTGGACTTTGTGTGGCAAGGTAATTCTTTCTACCGAATTTGCAATGATTTTAAAGTAGTTGTGTTTTTACATGTTTTTCTGATGTTTTGTTTTTTTTTCCTTCAATATAGGCATCCTTGCTTATGAACATGGTAAGGCAAATGTGAAACACCATCTTTACTGTTCCATAGAAGGTACAGGGTGAAGGGACACCTCTGCCATGATTACCAACGAAGTGTCCACCGTCGGTTAAAGACCCGTTGTCCACCAACGAAAGGTCCGTTAATGTGGTTTGTTTTTTGCACAGTACTATAGTGTCGATCAACGAGATTCTCATGCTATTTTTTAAACTAGGCCATGCTCAATCTGTACATGATAGCGTATGGTCATAGCAAACTCGGAAAGAGCGGGTATAGGTAGCTGGTGAGTTTATCCCTGTAATGTGGCGCCGATAAAGTATGACTATGCTATATATTATGTTTGGTATTTTGCTTTGCATTCATCTACCCTTTACATTTAAACTGCAGTTCAAATGCCATAATTTTAAAACTTTTAATATTTACCTTTCTTTGCTCATACACCGACAATAAACTTATTATAACAGTTGCGGATTGCACCATGACGGACCGAACCACTTATGGAGCAAGCCTACTGGAGGCAGCCACTTATGGAACAAGGTCAAGTGTCACAAAATCAGTTTAAGAGTGCATGTTTACGCCGCCATCATAGCAACGTAGCCAGCTATGGGATATAGCAAACACAGATATGTTCAACCAAGGTTAATATAGGAACATAAAAGTTTAATGATTGACTTCTGAAACATAAAAAAAATAGATAAATTGTTCAAAGGCAAAAAACATAAATATTAGCAAGCCTTGGTGAACACACACTAGCGATCCTACCTGTTCACACCATCACTTAAACCCAAAAAAACACTTCAAAACACCGAAAGAAAGGATGTCAGTACACCATCCCCTTCAACTTCTCGATAAATGACAAAAGCTCCTGTGCTCGCTTTTGCTTCTTCATCACATTGTCCAGGATCTCTGCAGCTTCGCTTAAATCTTCAGTTTGCAACTTATTGAGCTCTGAGATACTTTGCATAGAAGAATCAAACGGATACAAGAGTTCTAACTTTCCAATCACATAGTCCCGCTCAGCTACACGAGCCCTAATGTCTTGAACCTTTTTCAGCAGTTCTGCTTCATCCACCATAGTCATGGTCACCTCTCTTCCGAATCGAACAACCATCATATCCCTCACAAAGCCAAACCCAGCGGCAGCAGCAAGCTCTTCGCAAAAAGGCATGGATGTCTTCATTTTTTTTCTCTGTTTGTTTATTTGGGGTTTGGGCCAGATTTTCTTTTCTGTATGTTTTTGGGATGGTATGTGTGTCTTTTAAAGAGAAAATTATGGGTGGGTTATTATTGATATGATGTCATAGTACATGGCTTATTAGACTTTTGATTTGACTGCCACTATAGAGCCTCCAAATGCAATGGAAAGTAATTATGAGTTTTGATTCCCCATAAACAGCCATCAATTAGGCATCTTTTGGCATGGTTAGCTATTTTTCAAAGATGAACTGCCAAAATAAATGAATTTCATCTTATGAAAAAAAAGAGGAGCAAAAAAAAAAACAGATTAAAAAAAAATATTTCTAGATATAAAATTGCGGTCCAAAAAAAAGCGGAGGAGACAAAAGGGTAAAAACTAAAAACATGAAGGTTACAAAATTAAACCATTGTAGGTAGGGAATAAAAATTGATATAGCTTAAATACACGACACTCAAACAAGTTCAAATCATTTACTTGCTTGCAATCCAACTTTGTTTATTGAATGGCACGTCAAACCTAGGATCATTTGTGAAATTTATAGATCATCCTAGATCCGCATGCCATTCAATCAACAAACCTACATTGCGGTGGACAAACAGTCTATACTTGGTCGGTTGATGTGTCGTTACATCACAAACTTTCACATATGAATACATATTACGTCATATGGATAGCGCTTATACTCCCTTTTCATTGCGGGAGGACGGTGAAAATAGAAAGAAAAATGTCATTTGCAGAAATATGTATTGGATCACCAATTTAACATAGTAAGTCAATTATCATGCATACCATTATCCTATAATTTGCAAAAGTGACAATGGTTGGGGTATTTTTTTACTGATTGTGTGTTCCTTTTTTTTAAATTCAGAAAGACACTATCCGTCGTACTATGAAGGCCAATGAATGCTCATCAATCAAGGTGACTCACATTGGTTACAAGTCGAGGATGCTAAGATTTTTGAGGTGACTGAAGATGCTCACATCGGGATGGCTCATGCACATACGCTACCTTATCACATACCAAGGTCTTTCATTGCTGCGGTGAGTAATCTGTCTTGAAAATCTATTCATACTAATGACCATGGTCGATGAGTGCATTCTAATGCTTCTTTTCAGTGTCTACTTATGACCAACAACCATCAAATTTTTCCATGCTTTGTTTTTCCACTCAACCTTTATTTAAAGGATTGGGCATTTTCATAATTTAAAAAAATGTTCAATACTTTTAGTGTTAAACTATGATACACATGCACAGCCTAAGAATTCTTTTGTTAATTGATAATACATATTCATATTAAATCCAATCAGTAAAACTGTCTTTGGTAATAATTTTGTATCCTCATCTTATTGTCACTAACCTTCTACATATATCATTCATAACACACATAAGTGTTGCAATCATCAAAAAACATAAATGATTTGTGCTTGCAAGATATTCAGTATCCCATAAAAGAAATCCAGCATCTGCGTCCACACATTGTCCAAATAAAACACAACTCAGCCAACCATATCATTACTTTTCTCCATCACATAACAAGACATATATCAACAAAATTATTGAACCACAAACAGACGTAACTTTTATTCATAGGCAACATAAGTTACAGATACCAACATAGATTAACAACACCACGTTAATCTAACACATAACACCATAGCATTAAACATAAAGACCATAGGACAAGCCATCATACGAACACACAAGATGCTACCCTAATCATGCAACTCCATTGTAAACACATGGCGGCTTTTCTCAATACGCATTGCCTAGCCAAATCAAGGACCTCAATCGATTAACGAGAATCGATGGTCCCTATCCTGCGCCTCCTCCAAGCATTCAACACCGTCGTTTGCAGCATCATTTAAAGGATTCAACATGCGCCCCTCTTCCAGCAGTTCAGTCCTCCTCTGCAGACGACAACGAACATCATTGCATTATGTAACTCATTCTCTCCAATCAGCATGATGAACCCCTCATTCTCACCCTGCTCCTGTAGAAACATGAACTTAAACGCATTATGTAACTCTTAAGAACCGCATGCTGCTTTCAGCTAATCAATGTTTGGGGTGGACACCATTTTCTTAACAGATTTTCACAAAAACTCACATGTAGAAAGGCAAGTATGTGAAGCCAGAAAAAAAAACACCTTATATAGGCAAACAAAAACCTGTAGCACTAAGTTGGTGTAACCTAATTGATACAGTGTATCATTACTTATCATTCCAATGACAAATTCCCAAACAAGCCAACATAGAAGCTAGCCTGACCTAAAAGCATCTTTGAATAGTTCATGAACCAACCACTAATCTAAGATTTGAGTACTACACACTAAAGTGCAACCTGTGTGCTATCTACTTTAATCATTTTATTTGCACAGATTCCCTTCATGAACCAGACACTAATCTAAAATTTCATTAATGGAGAACTTTTCCACTAAACATCAGTTGACAAAACAATAATCTAAAGCAAATTGCAGCATGAATTCAAGCAATAGAAAATGTGTATTGCTTTCATTTCCATCTTTATATGCAAACAGCACATCCTAATTTTTTTTCATTTTATGTGCGGAAACCATCTACATTTCAAGCAGCCAATGAAGCTCAGAAACCAGTGGCCTTCTTATGGCATGGATAAGCTGCTTTCGCTTACTTACTCTAGGTCGGTCAGAAAAAGAAGACGCTAGGATGTCAAGGTTCTTGCATTTCCGGTTGGTTCTTTGCGGTGAGTGACCTTTATCTATAATATGTTCACACCGCTAGCGATAATCAATGAATACATTATTACACTTCCTTTGATATATGGGTATCACCAAAATTCAGCAGATTTTGCCATAGTTACTTATGGATTTACATAAATGTTTTGGTAAATCTCGATTGCACTCTAGTGTGCAAGATCTTGAAATGTTGGCTTTGCTATATGACAATAATATCCAGTCATATGACAATAATATACCATGTATTATGAACATGTTTCCTTTGTAATGACTCAATATTATTGTCATACCCATAATATGACTGGAAGTGTGCAGTCCTGATTGCACTTTAGTGTGCACTTTAGTGTGCAATTGAAATTATTGTATTCACTGGATGTTATTGTAATGACTGGGTATTATTGTCATACCCATATACCAAAAGCTAGCCTGACCTAAAAGCATTTTGGTATATGACTGTATTATGAACATGTTGTCTCTACTATGGCTGGAAATCTGATTTGCGGTTCTAAATTTGTGTTCAGATTTTGGTTTGTTTTCGTGCAAATTTCATACAACAACCAGAGATCATCTACAAAAGGCGAACATTGCCGAGGCTGCAATTCAGGTAATCATAATATTTGTGGGGATGAAACTGCAGAATCATTTGTGCCACCATCATTCATATGTGGTGATTGTTTTTTTAATGAAATATGAATCTTTGGTTCACTATTTTTTTCTTCAAGCATGGACTGCACATCTGTGCATATTCCAATATTAAAGACTATCGATACAAAAGCTCAAATGAAACATGCATATCCTCTACTTTAATGACATCAACAAAGTATGCATTGATCGCTTTAATCGATGTTCATTTTTTAAACCTCGCACATTGCTCGCACATATTCCATTCATAAAGCACATGCTCATTTGAAATTCCACCTATAAAAACAGCTCCAACAAACATTGATTTACCAAACAATAATCTAAAAGAAACCACAACATGGATTTTGGCAA
This sequence comes from Chrysanthemum lavandulifolium, assembly GCA_022545495.1. Taxonomy (NCBI): domain Eukaryota; kingdom Viridiplantae; phylum Streptophyta; class Magnoliopsida; order Asterales; family Asteraceae; genus Chrysanthemum; species Chrysanthemum lavandulifolium. The sequence goes on along the minus strand of CM040242.1, from coordinate 93,923,313 downwards.
GAAAAAAGGTTTTTCTTTTTCATCTGAATCTTGATATAAAAAAGACACAGCATTACCAGATGTACTTACTTTTTCATTTTTTAAATGTGCAGCTACCATCTACATTTCAAGCACTGAATCAAGCTCAGCAGGCGTTTACCTTTCTATGGAATGGAGCAGCTACTTTCCGCATGATTATTGTGGTTCAGGATCTAAAAAAGAAGATGTTAGGAAGGTTAAACCTCCAAAACAGGTTGCTCAAGCGAATGATAATGCCATAGCAAAAACTGCAAAGCAGAATGGGTCAAAAGGAAACAGGAACAAAAAAATTAACCGTTACTCAAATATGATTTTAGATGCCTTTGAATAAAACTGTGAGAAGCTGGGGTATCGTATTGTCACTGAAAATTGCGTGTGTTGTTACGCATATCATCCCGGATGTACTTTATCCAAATGTTGTTTCGTTTAGTGTGCTGCAAAGTTGCAGTTACACATGTGTTTGGTGCAATAATTAGCGGGGTTGTTTATGGCTTTCTAGCTGCAGAAATGTGCGCCAAAACATTGTGTTCTTTTGTGTCAAACTGAGACAAAAATTATGGCATGTTTGCATATCAAGATACTCCTATTTTGTGCTATGCAGTTAGTGCATATAAATCTAATGTATGCTTTAGAAAGTTTGGCCAGTTTTTTATGTTGCAAATTCTGGCAGCAGCCATCCTTGCAATATTATGCCTTTTACCGTTGATATCTTCGACAAACTGGTCACTCCATATTTAACGAAAGCACCCGCAGCAACATGAGGGCTCGAAACCTCATATACACTGAATATAGAACTTGACTCAGGACCTTTAGTCGTTTTGCTACTTGTACATTATATATAAGTGCTTCTAAATAGACGATGCGCAGTTGTCCTGCTATAAGTAAGAACTTTCTTAACCAATGAGTACTCTTCTTAAGGTTCTAACTTGTCATCGTGCTTATTTATACTCTAATCATTAACAAATAATGTTTGATCATATATACTTTACATGATACTTCTAAACATAAATCATCTGCATCGGATGTAAACACTATAATAATCATGGGTCACCCACAAAGGATGCTTCTACGGGAGTTCTGTGTCGTGCATTGATTAAGCACATCAGACACTCTTAGGCACGCTACATGACTAATGGTGCATTTTTTAGGCACCATAAACTTGACAAATGATGCTTCTTGTGAGCACCCTAAATATGATTTGTTTCGGCTATATCTGAAACCTTGTATAGGTTCTAACATCATGCTAAATCTAAAAACATGAAGCTAATAATCCGATACTCACATGGGTCGTATAATGCAGGATAAATGATTATGAAAACGCCTCGAGCACCTAATCATGATAATTACACACATAGACTATTAACATATATCTAACACATAAACATGATCATATATACGCTCGAAATATAAACTATAAAGTACTCGAACATGTGTAAACACAAACAACACTTAGACATAAACGCATATAACTAAAACAGGTTGTCAATTCTGCAACAGCCAACACTTTCTCATTTTTGATTAACTTAAATTTGGAATTAGCTCATGCGGCAAATTTTCCATGAAAGTAGACTCTTTTGGCTCTCCGAAAAGGTTTGGCACACTCCTAACGGAGCTATGCTTGATCCATATGAAGTTTTAAAGTTCTGATTGCCGCAGTTGTTCAAAATCTGACCTTGCTGAACTCATTTGTATTTTACACCAATTTAACTACTTAATTAGAAAAAAGCTTAAAGAATAACAAATGAGCTAGACTCAGAGGGCTACAGTTTACATTTTACCTCATGCCAACGATAAATGATTAGTTCTATATGTGTTGAAAATGCATGCACCTTGATGGATCTTGAGCATCAGAGATCGTTAGTGTTGCCTATGTAATCATAAGCAAACTAATAGAAAATCTCTACAACTCGTATTCTATAGCGGAATGTAAATACAAGTCGTTATAACTAAGAACACTTAGATCCTCTATGGATCTTTTATTAATCGAAACACTATGTTTCAATGAGTTTCTATTACAAACTATGAAGTTCCTTTTATAGACAAGGAACCCTAAACTATCCTTACTCAATCGACTAAGCATGCACGCATGCATTTAATGGACAAACATTAAACAATATTGAGCAAGACAATAATACCCATGCTAACCTCGGCGGTTCAAGAATAATGATGGGTTAGCATTTAAATAATAAAGCGCATGCGATCCTAGTCGCCTTCCACCCTTCCGGTAAAAACACAGACGGCTTTTATACTTATTGAGAATCTCTTCAAACAGATTTTGCTTCTACTTCACAGAATCCTTCCGCAATTGACAACAGAAATCCTACTTGCATAATTCCCAACAATATGACCCTTCAAAGTCGACCTATTTAGTGAAAACCTTGTTTCCTAAATTCAAACATCACCAAAACGTCCCAAAACTCATGATAAGCTATTCTACTTTTACCAAACTTATATCTCAACTTACTAAACATGTTTAAATCATTTTTCAATCGGTTAATAAGCAATTTCATTAATTTAATCATTAGTTTGGTCTTGTGCCAAACACCCTTTATAAACTAGAACTAAACATAATCTTTTTCTTAAACCATAAACTAGCTTATTTTAACATGATTAAGCTATATATTTCTAACCTCTAACTTTATAAATTCTCTAACATACTCAATCATAAGTCACAAAACATGTTAACTTGATCTTAGATCATTAAACATATACAAAAACCTCATAAACTTGTTTAAGATAGTACTCCATCTGTCTCAAAATTATAGTCCACATTTTCTTTTTGGGATGTCTCAAAATAATTATCCATTTTCTTTTTAATTAAAAACTAGAGAATATATTAGAGGAATATTCTTTTTAAGTGGTTGATATTTATAATGGTCATATTTTTATTAAACTTTGTGATTTTTCTCTCATGACAATAATTTTGAGACGGAAGGAATAACTAACATGTTCATAATTCGAAACCTTCAATTTCTATCATAAACATGAAATCACTACTTATGTTTAAATCATACCTTGATGGGTAACTTGTTAAGAGGCTCATTGCATCTTGAATATAGCATAAAATCACTAAGAATCACCATGTAATCATCTTAAGGATGTTTACTTCATCCTTAAGCATTCTCGTCAATCTCCCTTCGAGATACACATATAGACACCTGTTTTGGAGATGAATTCTGAGTTGTATGATTTAATAAGACCCAAGGACATAATGATAATTTTGCCTCTAAATTATACTTTGCACCGCTAGTCTTTGTCGATAAATATTTTGTACCGCTAATCTTTTTTCGTTAACTATTTGCACTGGATGTCCTTATTTTTAATAAAAACTAACAAAAAGATTTTTCTAATATTCTAATAGGAATATCAAAATATATTACTCAAATTTATAAAAATGGGGATTATGGGGGTTACAATTAGCGAGTTTATTGAAGTATTGAACAAACATAAAATTCGGAGGCTATCTTGTAACAAACTTTGTTAAATACTTTAAGTTCATGTGGATTATGTTAAATTAGCAAAACTCGAAAGAAACACAAATTTGGTAAGTCTCCAAACAACTTTAATGAACACAAATTTCGCACTCTGCAAGTAGCACATTCTTTGTATATTTAGATTAAAATTGTAATTTGAACCTTAAAACTTTACACTTCATTTCACAAACATGAGTTAAACATTAACTACTTTTCAGATCTTTTGAATTAATTGTAAATTTGTAGAGCAATCAAAACATAACGTTTTTGATATTGTCGACGTATTAGATTGTTTTTCAATTGACTCCTACCTTTGTTCATTTGATTTTATTAATGATGCTACCTAGCGGCACCCGCAAAACCACTTACGTACGTATATCTAACTCAGTGCGATATCTTCATATTTCTTTTTGGCTTATCAATTTATCATTATCGTCATAAATCACTCATCCTTCAGCCGTTAATATACCGATCAATAAACAATTAGACATACACATAAACTAGAAACACAATCATAGACTCACACATACAGGCAAAGTAACATGAATGTATATCCTCATTCATGTTTATCTACGTTCAAGAAGTTTTAATGTTTGCTAGGATCCTCTACGTTTTATATAGTTATATTTTCAAAATATGATCTGTAACTTCGAAATGAATAACCCAATAAACGATAGTTTAATTAACACAATATAAAATAAATATTCTATGTTTTTTTTGATCGAGGAATGTGAAATAATATGGTATGATTTCTCTTGAAAGCAAATATGAGAATTTATAACCAGTCAGAAATAATTAACAGAAATGTATTAAACTAGATAAACTCATGTGGGAAGTTGGAACATGGTGTTAGGGGCAAAAAGACATATGTAAACCCTATAAACCATGAGAGATAGGAAGGTTTAGTAGACAAATATGGCTGATTTTTCTGGCCTACAAATTAACACACATATACACATTGTAACTGTGTGAATTATGTGCATGAGACAAAGCCATGTGAATAGTGAAATGACACAAAGGTGCCTCTTCAATGCTCTTCATAATCAATACTTCGCCAGGGCTATGTGTTCTAGCTTTTGAACCCTAAAAACAAAGTGTTCTGAGGTGTTTGGGAATGCTTGTTCAAATTGTGCTCTATTATGACATATAATTTCACTACTTGAAGACATAAAAATTTACTATGAATTATACTTACAAACTTGTAAAAGACCAAACATGATATACTTAACCTAAAGCATATCCATGTGATCTTTCATGAACCTTTTTTTGCCACCTTCAAGATGTCTATATATATTGAAGTTCGAACATAAGATCTCTTGCGAGTAAATCATGATGCCACTAGGTTATAATTCAACGATAGATATAAAGATATCACTAAAGTTATTATAAGAATTCTTTACCAAAATGTATGTTATAAAGTGGCACTAGTATTGCTCAAATATATTATCTATTGATAGAAACGACCTAAAGTGTTGGTCGTAAACTATTCGAGTAAAGATAAAAGTTAAGTAACGACTAAAGGGCTTGTGTTCGATGGTATCTCAATGTGTGAGAAAACTTTCACCAAATAGTTGTGGGTTCAAATTTATTTAGGATGTGTGATATTGATTGTTGTATAAAAATTGTGAGATAGTTAATTGCCGTTCTAAAAAAAATAATAATAATAACGGCAATTTTTATTAGAATTAGCAGAAGCTAGAAACAAATTACAAAATGGTTGAAAGAGCATTAGATGGATTATCAAACCAAACTATCCAATTCATAGAAGCTTTCTTAAGTCTATTCGAGATCCAAACAAATGAGTAGAACTTCATGTCATTGAAAATAAGCACTTTTCATGGTTGCTTGGAGGAGAAGACAACGTTGTTCCTGACTCATATATGTGATGTGGTTTCGTTATATGACCTATTTCTTAATTTGATTCTGTTATTGGGAAAATTTCTAATGAGAAAAGTTATTGAAATAAGAAGAGTGAGAAAAAACTGTAGCTATAAAATTCATAAAAAGAAAAAAATTGGTAGATACATTTATCTATACTACTTTATAATGCGATTTAGCCTTCTAAAATTAGAAGCTTAAAAGTCGAGACTTTTACTTGCTTATTATGGAAAGAGTTTTTCTAACAAAAATTAAGATAAGGAGCTCCAATCATGAGAAGACATGTCACTTTAACAAACTCCAAGCCTAACTTCTAACAAACTCCAAACATAACTCCTAACCACTATAAATTAAGATAAAGAGTTCCAATTATAAAATAGACATGTCGTTTCTCAACTAAAATTCATCTTTATTTTTAAATTAAAATATCTTTTTATCTACTTATTTTTTTATAATCTAATTTCACCATATTTTCTAAAATTTTATGCTCTTTAATTCAACATCAATTTTGATATATTTTTATGAGTTTTAGTTTTATATTTTTAATGGGTTTATTTTATTTTAATTCAAATTTTTACAACTTTAACCTTTATTTCATTTATTTCAATCAATATAATCTTGATTCACAAAATCATATACTTTTGGGGTAGTGTTTGACGCGTAAGATTGGCAGGTATTTCTATATGCGGAATAATGATGTCGCGAAAGCTACGGGAAAGTTATGATGAACCCAAACAAACACTTAAACTAACACATATACATTTGAAGTGTTGTGAAATGAATTCACTAAACGGGTAAGCAAACACATATAACTATACTTATCGCCGCCGCTGTGCGCGAGTACCCGGCTAGTTTTTATAAATGCATTTAAAATTAGTGGTTATGATTCATTCTCATGTTAATTATATTTATCATTACTCGAATTAAACATCTTTTAGGAAGATCATCACTAGATGCTTGCGTTAATTAGTTCTAGAAGATGTAAATTATTAAACTTACATTCAATAATAGACGCATGCATATGTTGAATGCCAATAACGAGTGAGTTAGAATACACGGGAAGTTTTATTTCTTGATTATGCTTTATTTAGGTTTCAATAGGACAATCATATGTTCGTATAACTAATCCATATTTTTATATATAAAATTAAAAATGATAAATTTTGACGAGACGTTTACAATAACCACAGTATTTACATAAAAAATAACTGTAATAAACTCATTTAAATAGAATGAATTTACTGCGAGAGTGCAAGTATATCAGAGACACCATCATTTTCTTGGTTTTCCAACGTTGATAAATTGCATTGATCAAGTTTCAAGAAATATTAACATTCCAATTGGTGCTCAAATTTCACTCCAAAGTATCGTACACAATAATTCATCATTTCATTCATGGGGATTTGATTTTGTGAACCAATGTGTTAATAAAGCAAAAAGAAAAATACTCAATACCGAGTATCTATAACTTTAATAGCTTAATCAAGTGATAATGTCAATTAGAAAATATGTCTTTTCCCATAAAATTGTGCAAATACAATAACAGTTGTAGTACCTTTTTAATTTGGGCATTTGATGATAAAGTTGTAAATGAGTCGAGTTTTTATCGACTAGCTCGAGCTTGAACTCAACTCAAGCTCTTTTGAGATGCATTTTATCGAGTTTCGAGCTCGGTTTCAAAATACTAGCCTTAAATATTTAACGATGCGAGCTTATACAGACTCGACGACTTTAGTTATTATCGAGCTTTTAAACGATGCATGTGATTCCTTTACATATGATGTATACTTTACGGAGCTTGTATGTAGACAGACTAAGTGTAAATACGTATTTATAAATATTTCATGAGCTGAATTCAAGCAAATTTCAAATATTTTCTTATATTTAAATTTTAGTTGAAAAAAAACTTATCGCTATTAAAACAGATCGAGCTTTTTAAGTTGAGCTCAAGCCGGATTTAAATTTTTAAACCAAGATCGAGCTTCTTTCATGAAAGCTCGAGGTACTATCGAGTCGAGCTAGAGCCGAACATAGTATTGACTCTGATCAACTCCTTATTACAATAAGAATTGGAATTGCTTCAAACTAAGCACACTGCCTTGATAGACTCCTGTCACAAAATTCTTTCATCGTTTTAAAATAGCATTTGATAGACCCTTTGTCACAAAAGAAATCAACAAGAGAACTACCGGAAGTTCACCATCTTTCTTTCTTCAAGCCATGCTCTTAACCACAAAATATATTTAATTTCAAAATAACAAAAGTAGACCGGAAATATAAAAATAAAAGCATTTGCGTGATGTTAGATGTTTATAAGAGAAAATAAGTAAAAAGATAAAAACCAAATATTTGATCCCAGCTGCCATATTATCTAGGTATAATAGGTTTTAAGATTATTTAATTTATCTCATTGAAAAGGAAAACCCTAATTATTAACTTCATTTAATATCACATCATCTTCAACTCTCGATTGTCGACATTAAATTAAAACCTTGCATAATATGTCTGAATTTCATTTCGATCAATAATTTCATCTAGTACGTCTTCTGTTTTACTGTAAGGGTGGTGGCAACCATGCCTAAGAGATTTTTTCATGCCTAATCACCCACCAATAATATACCTTCAACTCACCTCATACCAATCTCATACCTAACAATAGATTTTTAGTGGCAACCATGACTAACACAAAGTTTAGGCTAGCATACCTAACAAAGCTTAGGCTAGCCTTACACAAAGTTTTACATAAAGTTGTACACATACTGTAGCTAACTATTCATCATACCAATCTCATACAACACATAAACCAAACAATCTTGCCGACCAAATTCAACCTTTCCCACTCGAAAAAATATAGGAGGGAAACACATCGAACTCGATACAAACAACATAGTTTCTTTATCAAACTGGGCCGTAATAGTAAAGACTAAGCAAGGCTTAAACCGAGCATTCTTCGAAGATCAGTACTCGCATCTTCTTTCCGGCTTCTTTTTCGCCGGCGTACCTTTCCGGCTAGCTTTCATCAACGGAACCGATCGGTGATTGTTTGCAACTCTTTTTTTAAATAAGCCAAGCGGCTAGAATAGTTAAGGCTCCAACGGATAGATTTTTTCCAACGTTCAAATAAACTTCATACCAAATCGGGATGTTTGCCGATTTGGTGTTATCTCCATCCATGCCGCTTGAAACCGAAATGGAGCACTACTCACACCGCTCGGTATGGAGCATGCCGAATGCCATACCGAGTCCACTGCCACCACCCTAATAAGTTATAAACGATACCGCTAAATACGCTTAACATATATTCAATTATTCCGTTTTGTTGTAATACACCGTACATTACATCTAAGATTTTTCGGACAAAAGAAAGATATGTAATCTATCTCAAAGGCGACACGATTAATTAACATGATTTTAATACTATAAATCTCAAACTATATGTCCCAAAATTACAGTCATATTTTATTTTATTTTTAAGTCGAGACAATTTATGAAGACCGGCTCCAAAGGAAGGCGAAAAAGATAAGGGAAACAAAGAAGAAAAAAACACGATAGCATCAAGAACAAGACTACAACAACTAGCTATTACTATGTGGGAGGCGGAGCTATGTGAGGATCGGGAAAGGTCCGGCACCCTTAGGCCTAAGCCCGTTAATATATTTTTCGCGATTTCATGTGTTAAAAAAATCATATATATCGCCCTTCCATCTAACGTTTTCTCGAAAAAAAATTCTTGACCTCCCACGAAATTTTTCTAGCTTCGCCTCTGTATGTGGGTGAACATATTGGTAGGTCTAGTAATCCAACAATTCCAATAACAAGTTTCAAGACATATCGGGAAACAATCCACAACTTAGATAAACGTTGAATTGATGGGAAAACGTCATCATCTTTGATGCCTAAAATCGACTGCTCATTGGCATTGAGCCATTCATCACTTTATTTCTCCACTTTCATATCACCCCAAGAGGGTAATGAAAAACCGCATGTAAGGCCTTATTAGTTCGATGCGAACAAATCTACCAATCCTCTCTAAAGCAATATATGATATAGTGAGCGAAGGAAACATAACAGGGGCACAAAACACCACCAACTCCTAACTTTCCTCCATACCAGAAGAATTTGGGGCAATTAAACAAACAATGATCCAAGTCTTCCACAACGTTATCACAATAACTAAATAAATTGGAAAGGATAGACATACCACATAAGGAAAGGTTCCAAATGCATATATTGACTTAGCGGGGGATCCAAGAGTTCCATATGTAATTGATGCGGATACGATACTCACGTGCTGGAAGATTTGATGAACTCACGTGCAGGAAGATATGTTTCAAATTGGAGTTTATCCTTTCTTGCTTAATTTTAGTAATTGAATAATACCCAATTGGTATTTGATTAGGACTTATCTGTTTTCCTTATTTTGAGGAGTTTGCACCTTTATTTATTTGTTTTTGTTTGTGGCAATTGGAGGCAGTTGACGTTTTTTTATTATTGAATAAGAAAACCTTTTACGGTTCTTGTTTGAAGCTTTTTTTTTATTAATCCTTAGTATTTTGAGCCATTTGATTATAAATCTACATCATTTGGTTTCAGAGCTTTGGTTGATTCAAATGGCTCTGCGTGATGAGAACTACCTTTTTACTCGCCGAATCGCCGACCGAGGCAGCGATAAAACCGTGTTCGATTCGCAAGATCGCCGCGATCGAAACCGACCTAAAGGATGTCATCCGGGATGAGATCTTTGGGAAAGATGAGCATCCCGAAGAAGGCGATGGTTGCAAGTTTCGTGAAACCGACTCGAGGCTTTCATCCGGGATGAGAACTATGGGAAGGAGGGTATCACGGAGTTGTAGCACCTATATTCATCACATCCTTGTTTCGATTGTTATGGAGACAAAGAGGTGAGTAACGAAGAAGATGGTCCCGACTCACGTGCTCGTGGAGGATCAATTCATTGTTTGTAGAACCGCCGACCGAGGCAACAACAAAGCGATCCCGACCCATGGGATCTTAAGATCAGCGACTCCAACAACGGATTCACGATCTTGAGGCATCTTCGATGTGGGAAGAAAGCAGGCTGGAAGAAACCGTCGGAACGATTTATCCGGGGATGAGGAGCATCCTACCAATATCGACACTATCTTTGATTCTTCTCCCGTATATGATGAATACGAGGATGAAGAATGGTATTATGGGATGACCGGTGCGGGAGCAAAATGGTTGCAAGAAGTTGATGGCGGAAGTGGGGATGCGAAAAAGACGATTGTGGAACTAAAGGAAGATCAGAATGTGAAGATTGAAACCGGTATTGGACATGCTTTGCAATTAGTAGAATTTTGTGAAACATGTGGAGAGAAAACAGGTGATGAAGCTTTGATGGAGCCTCATGCAAATAATAATATAGTGGGTTTGACTTTACATGTGAAGGATGATTTATTTAAAGATGATGTAGCGAGGTTGATGATAGATCCAAATTCACCTATTATTGATTTCTATTCAACAAATTTTTATCCATACATCTTTGAGTTTGATGAACACACTCGGAAATTCTCATCAAAAGAGTGGGCTAACATCAAGGAACAAATTAGTGCATACTACGTGTTCGATCCGGGTGGTTGTTTCTTTTTTTTTTTTTTTTATCAAAACTCGAGGACGAGTTTTTTCGAAGAGGGAGAGAATGATCACGGATACGATACTCGCGTCTTTGGAAGATTTGATGAACTCGCGTGCGGGAAGATATGTTTCAAATTGGGTTTATCCTTTCTTGCTCAATTTTAGTAATTGAATAATACCCAATTGGTATTTGATTAGGACTTATCTGTTTTCCTTATTTTGAGGAGTTTGCACCTTTATTTATTTGTTTTGTTTGTGGCAATTGGAGGCGGTTGGCGTTTTTATTATTGAATAAGAAAACCTTTTAAGGTTCTTGTTTGAAGCTTTTTTTTTGATTAATCCTTAGTATTTTGAGCCATTTGATTATAAATCTACATCAGTAATGTACACCAAGATTGTAATACGAAAGGAGATTGTTTTGGATTAGAACTGAGAGAGTTTAACTTTGAAACTTCCTGAGGTGTCACCAGACCATACCATTTGTCAAGACCCTTTATCAAAAAGTTGAAGATTACCAATACAATTTAAAAGGAAGTTGAGGTCATTCACTATTCTACCGCGAGGAGGTATTCGCCACTCCGAATTCCATCCTCAATAACCATCAGCAAGTCGCCGACGTATATTAACTTCACAGTCTTGATAAATTTCCAAGGCATATAGTCTAGGGAAGATATCCATAAGCCGATCTCCCTAGGGGTCCTTTCAAAAAGATATATTTAAGCCCATTCACGACTTTTAGAGTAAACCGGTTATTGAAATCGGGAACAACAACTTCGTATATTCAGTAGCCTTTAAGATGTCACACCATACACTTTTACTAGATCATTAAATAAAAAATAAAAAAATGACGTGAGCGGTGAATAGATAAAAAAACTTCAAAAAGTACATGGTAATAAAAATTATGATGGGCAGATTTGAGACAATTTGTAAGTTCATAACCAAAATTGGAACACTTTTTAGTTCAGACACTTAGACATGACATGGTGATAAGTATGTGACTATTTTATAACCTAAACCCGTACATGTGTTAATATATCTTGCTAGATTGAATCAATTTAAATCCTTTTAGTAAGTTACAAGTATCATATACATTTTTTTTTTCTTTTTTATAAAAGCGTTTTTAACGAAGCGCCTTATTTTTTCACAAACTAAATGCATTATTATGGTTATGTTTGGATAATCATTATGAGAGTTTGAGCTTTTATAAACTATGGGTATGTTTGACGCAATGGGCTGGGGCTAGGACCGGAGCTTGAGCTGGGACTGGGGCTTTTATTATAAGCCGAGGTTGAAATTTGTATTTTTGTAAACTTGTTTGGCAAATGAGCTTAAGCTTAGGCTGATTATTGCAAAATTAATAAAAATGACATAATTGAATGAGTTTTTGTATATGTTAGATTTTTGTGGGTAAATAGGTAATTTATTATTCAAAAGCCTCGGGTTAAAGTTTTTAGCCCTTTTATGAGGCTAAAGTTTTAAGCTCTTTTTAGGGGTTTATGATTTCATAAACTCGCATGACAAACGAGACTTATTTTATAAGCCGACTTATTTTAAAAGCCCAAGCCTCATAAGCCTTTTGTCAAACACAACTTATAACTTTTTATAAGAGATACCTTCCGGTTTTCACTTTAGAGTTAATTGCAATTTTGGTCCTTGTAGTTTGGTCAAATTGCAAGTTTGGTCCTCAAAACTTTGAAAGTGCAGTGATAGTCCTCATTTTGAAGTTTGGATTGCATTTTTGGTCCCTGAATAAAGTTAAATGACTAAAATACCCTTTGTCTTCTTCAGAAAAATGCAAGGGTACTTTGGTCATTTCACACCGATAAAGACCAAAAATGCAACCCATATTTCAAAATGAGGACTATCGCTGCACTTTTAAAGTTTTGAGGACCAAACCTGCAATCTGGCCAAACCACAAGGACCAAAAATGCAATTAACTCTTCACTTTATAACTTGATTATGACAAAAAATAAATAAATAAATAAAATAAAAAAATACCATTTCTTGTATAATCCAAGTTACAGTCTTTATTTATTTTAAATTCAGTAAAAAGATATAATACATCCGTCCCATAATAATTGTCCACTTTGACTTTTTTAAGTCTTTATTATTTAACTTTGACCATAAATATTTTTATTTATGTAATATAATAATTGGTGAAAAATAAATGAACAAATTGGGTTTTAAATGTATTTTCACTTGATATAATTTTCATCAAGTATTATATAACACAAATAAAAATATTAATGGTCAAAGTTGAACACGAAAGACTCAAAAAAGTCAAAGTGAACAATTATTATGGACGATAATAAAAAAAAAAAAAAAAAAGGTCACTAATCAAACCGCTACACAACCGGGTTACACTAGTCTTTATTCCTCAGAAAAGAAAATACCATTTCTTGTATAATCCAAGAGCGCCAAACACCATTTTCAAAAGCACAATCTTACACACACACACACACACACTAACAGGGTAGCTTTAATGCTGGAAATTCGTTTGATATGAACTATCACCGGATGACGCAAATTGATACAGGAACCCACCAAAGTTTAGTAGTAAAGTATTAGCTGATCAGAATCCGTCTGCTGCAGTGGACTCGTATCCTGAAAACAAATACGCGCTCCTTAGGGACCAGCAAGGCAATGAGGCAGGGTCGTGTGATATGCCTAAAGACCCTCCTCCGCTTGCTGACAATTCCCAACCTCCAATATCTAATGATCAGATCTCCAATGTGAAATCGGTAACTTCTAAGTCTGGAAAAAGTGAAAAGCCTGCTTCCAAGAAAGACCCATCAGCACCTCGTAAAAGAAGTTATGACCCGGATTTGTTTTTCAAGGTGAACGGAAAGCTCTACCAACGGCTTGGAAAGATAGGCAGCGGAGGAAGCAGCGAAGTCCACAAAGTTATTTCTCAGGATTGCACGATCTATGCATTGAAAAAGATCAAGCTAAAAGGTCGTGACTATGCAACTGCTTACGGGTTTTGTCAGGAAATTGAATATTTAAATAAACTCAAGGGAAAGGACCACATTATCCAACTCATCGATTATGAGGTACGTGCTCTAAACGTGGGAACAATATATTGTTATCATCTGACCTGATATGATTTCTAGAGTCTAGCTATGGGAAATGTTATCTTATCCATAATATGTATGTAAAGCTTTGGGTCTCTTATTAATCCTCCCTCCTCTGCTTGTCTATTCCCTGTCACATTTTTCGGTCTGTGCGAGCTTCGTGCAGTTTAAGCGTTTGATGTTTATATTCTTATCCATTATAAAATAAAAAAAAATAAAAAAATAAAAAAAAACAAAAAAAAGCGGGGTATAAAAAAGCGGTCCAATAACTCAAAAGCTTTTGCAGGACGAAACTAAAGAGATAATTATTGATCACTTAAAATTGTTAGCATGTCTATGGTCATTCAATCATACCTTGCTCCAAACTAAGGTGTCGTTTATTTTTTCTCGATAAGCGTTTTTCCTCTTTAACTTTTTTTTGTCTGCGGAAGAGACGGAGGTTTTGTTTATTTTTTGCGACATAACTCTTCTTGTTTTCACTTCTTTCCTCTTACAAATTTGAGACATTATCTTTCACTTCTACCCTTCTTTCACAACCCCTACACCTCTTTCTCAATATCTTACGTTTCGTCCTTTTTACATTTTCTTCCGTTTTTCGTTTTCTTCTATTTTTTACGTTTTCATCCGTTTTACGTTTCGCCCATTTTTACGTTTCGCCCATTTTTAATGTTTTCGCCATTTTTTTACGTTTTTACATTTTACCCGTTTTCTTAAGTTTTTGTCCGCTTTATTACATTTACGTTCGGTTTTACGTTTCATCATTTTTACATTTTCTTACATTTCTCGTCTGTTTTAAATCGTTTTTGTTTTTCCTCGTTTTCACCTTTTTACGTTTTCGATAAAAAGCAAAGAGAAAACATATGAAAACGTAAAAAATGTCGGAAGCGATAAAAAAAAGACGGGCGTAAAAACCGGACAAAGCGTAAAAATGAGATGACAACGTAAAAAAAACGGCGTAAAAACGGACAAATATGTATAAAACAAACAAAAGCGAAAAAGGGTCGAAAACTTAAAAAACATACGAAACGTAAAAAGCATTTAAAATGTAAAAACGATCGAAACGTAAAAATACCAAAACGTAAGAAAACCATTGATCCATTTGACTCGTATGACAAAAGGATTTATAGCACAAAAAAAAGAAAAAGAAAAAGTACTTCAATAACGTGAAAACAAATGGTCTTCTTGCGTGCGGATGAAGACATTAGATGTCTTCTTCTTCTGCGAGACATGGTTTGCGGATGAAGAGGTAAAAGCTTTGAAAAACAAACGACACCTAATTGTTGCATTGCATTGGGCCGATCCACTCTTGTTATTGTTTGTGATAAAATTGTCGCTGCATTAGTTAACGATGATTTCTCATATACGCTTGGTTTTATCTTCTTGTAACACATTGGTTTGCTATTACAACCGTAGTGGTAGTTGTTGTCAATGTGATTAATGTATTTAATGATTTTACCATTTGGAGTTACCATGACTCTTGACTATTCTTTCCCGTTCGGACTTGGTTCACAAACTTGCTCATGCTACAAACGCATTTATATAGATTATGGTTGATTAGTTTTCTTTGGTCATATTCATATAGAGGAACAAGCTATGAGATTGTCTATGGATGATATCTTGGTTATAACTCCATAGAAGTCAAAATTAGGAAAAGATTATAGAGAAGAGAATAAAATATCTAACAAGCATATCCCTAACAAGTATATTATCACTTTATATCGACTTCCAAGAGTATTCATCGTGGCCAAGTATTTCCCAAACTCTACATGTGACTATCTTTAGAAAGTAATATATTCTCTAGTAAAATTTGTATTTGTGTTACAGAGCGACTATATAATGACACCACAATATAAAGTGGATTTAAGTTAATATAAAGTGGAATGAAACACTATTGGCCAAACATATATGGAAGATTGCTTCTAGGAAAGAATCCTTGTGGGTTCAATGGGTCAATTTGGTCAAGTTGAAAGGAAGGAGCTTCTGGGATATTGAAGGTGAAGCCAGTGACAGTTGGATGTGGAAAGTTCTGCTCAATTTGCGAACAAACTATAGGCAGTTCATTGTGCACCAAATTGGTAATGGCAAGAATGTGTCTGCATGGTATGATAAGTGGAATGAGTGTGGTCTCCTGTGTACTATGATCAATAAAAGAACTATCTACAATGCTAGACTATTTGATAATATCTCTGTGGCTGATTTAGTGAAAGATGGGCAATGGCAATGGCCCCAAGAATGGTATACCAAGTTTCCAGCTCTACAGAGTATTCAAGTTCCTAACTTGAGAAATGATGTAAGTGACAAGGTCGTTTGGAGGGATTTACAAGGCACTTGTAAGGGATTCTCTATTCAGCAAGTTTGGAAGGATACTAATGCTGCTCATGGTCCTTTGGTTAATTGGAATAAAGTGGTATGGTTCAGCCAATGTAACCCTGCTCATTCTTTTGTCATATGGCTTGCTGTTCAAGAAAGGCTTATGACCCAGGACAAGATGCTTAAGTGGAATGATAATGGGGATCTCAAATGCTCTTTTTGTAAATGTGCCTGATTCACACTCCCACTGTTCTTCCAATGTGAGTTTCCTAAGAAGGTTTGGAGTGCTATGAAGAATAAGATTCATCTTGAGTCTCTTCCTAACAATTAGTGCAGGATTGTGAATGTTGTAGTTCATCAAACAATAATAATGCCATTAGAAGTGTTTTGTGAAGAATAGTGTTGGGCTTTGGAGTGTATTTTTTTTTGGGGAAAGAAATAGGAGGTTAATGGTTAATGAAAGCAGGGCTCACGAGGTGCTAATTGGAGTTATTATAGAACATGTAAAGTTAAAGTTGCTAAGTCTAAAGGTGAAGAATTCATCCGGTAAGGAAGATTGAAAGGGAATGGGATATAGTCATGAAGGAAAGGAGTTATAGGTGCTTTTGTAATTGTTGTTTGTGAAACTTTGAAGTATTACATATGAGATTTAGATAGCATGTTTCGGGTTGTATTTTTGTTTGTCGTGGTTGGTCCATGAGCATGTTCATGTGTCCTAAAGCTTGAATGTCTTGTAATCTTTTATGATGTTATTCTAATATATCTTCACATTTTCACAAAAAAAAAGTTAATATCCTAAGCTCAGTTGCCTGTCTGAGTTAGAAAGACAAACAAACATACACATATGAAAACCTTTTCTTGCAACTTAATTACCAATTTTATTTTGTTATGCCATGTTATAGATTTTGGAACTTTGTTCCGGGACATATTATTTTAGTAAATAGTCAAATACATTTAATACCTGTGTCACTTTTGATTATGATTGTAAAATGGTAAACTAGTAAGTTTTCTAGTCATTTTAACGATTACTCTTCATGCTTCTAACATTCATCTTCTTGGGTGACGAGATAAGGCTTTGCTCGAGGAAGTCTTGAGTGGTTCTATGAGTATCAAGGATGGCGAGTCAAGGACAATGGATGTATATTCATGGTACTCGAATATGGTGAAATTGATTTAGCTCACATCTTTGTCCCAGTGGAGGCTGGGCGATTCGGATCTACCATAGGCGAGAACGGCTTCGTTTTTCTTGGCGGTTTCTATCAATACCTTGAATGTCCTCACTTATTTATTTGTAGATGTCTTTGCTATTTCGTATGGTTGACGAGCCTTATGTGTTTTATAGATCACTAGGTTTCAATATCTACCTAGGTATAAATAAAAGTTACAACTACAAAACGACAATGGTCAAAATGTAAGCAGATAGACCATTGTTAGAGGTGTTGGGATTGGTTATTTTCTTCTTAAAAATAAGGGGTGCTTGGTTGGGGGTAATGGGGGGTGGGGAATGGGAAGGTAATGATTAAACATGCGATTAGGACTTGAGAATCAATCATTGTTTAGTATTGAGTAATGGGACATTACCTAGTAAATGTGAGGTATGGTAATGATTACCCACCACCACCACCGCCCGCCACAACCAGCAGTAGCCACCACCACCATTAGCCCACCACCACCACCACCACCCATCACCACCACCACCACCACCACCACCACCACCACCACCACCACTACCTAGAGCCACCACCACCACCACCGATGTGACACCCACCACCAAGATCCATCCACCACCAAAGAACTACCACCACCACCACCACCACCACCACCACCACCACCACCACCACCACCACCACCAAAGCAGCCACCACCACCACCACTAGCCAAGACTTTGGAGGTTAATGTGTTTTCTTAAACCAAGCACTATCAAAGATAATGATAATCTTCATTCCATTCCGTTGCATTCCTTTGCATTTCCTTTCCCATTCCTCATTTTGAACCAGCGCACCCTAAGTTTTTATAAGCTAGTGTTTTGAATTGCTTATTCTGAAACAAATACAACAATACTTGAAAAGATAATAATTTGTTTTGATTTTTAATCAGGTTAAGGTTTTAGGTTAAATATGTAGACAAAATGAGTTTTAAATTCTTTTAAAATAAGCACTTTGATACAAGCAGCTTCTTATTTAACCTAAAAATAAGGAGATAAGCAGAAGCAGTTTGGATAGATTATAACTGCTTCTGGTTAAAACAAGCAGAAAAGCATATGAATAAGCAATCCCAAACACCCCCTTAGTTCTTGGATACTGGTGTTACTCTATTGGTATGTATGGTAACGAAAGCTGATCAATGATAGTGTAAATGGTCGAATGCGCTGCTATTAGTTTCAGATTCAAGAATAACTTTGTTAATTCTAGTATAATATATGATGCAATGAAACTCTAAGAACATTGACATCAATTTTAGATTTGAGATGGAAATGTTTGAAATTACAAAACTAGAAGTGAATTTCTCTTCCCGAATAGTGAATTGAACATGGTAATGTGTCTGTGAGCAATGTCGTAATCTTGTGGTGATCTACTTCTTTGATTGGAGAAAAAGTAGAACATGTTTATGTGGTATTGTTGTTCCAACTATAGGGATGGTAGTTTTTAAGATGATTTTCATAGGACTGTCTAGGGGTTGCTGTTGATTCAGATTATTTGTATACTGTAAATATAATGTAGCAATGTAGCAGCAACAGTCTTTCTGTTCTGTTAGGATTGTACCCGACAATTTGTATTAATCTAACCATCATGAGTGGAGAAGATCCCAACAAAATTTTATACGTACAAAACATGTTTGCTACCGTCATACTTTCTTACTGTTAAAGAACATACCACTGCAGAAAAAATTGGGCACAATATGTTCATGTTTTTCTTAGAGTAAATTACACCGCTCGTCCTTGTGGTTTCTTGTTGTGCGAGGTTTCGTCCTTTAATGAAAAAAGTTCTTGTGGATTAAATCGCCAGTGTGAAGCGTTATCTTGTGGTTAGTCCATTGACCAAAAGCGTTAAGTTTGTGGTTAAAAGCCATCGTGTGATTTTGCAGACGCGGGTAAATTCGTCGTTCAACCATAAGGACGAGCGGTGCGAGACGAGCGATTTAGTTTATGTGGATAAGACCACACACAAACACACATACAAACACAACCATTCATCATCCTCACCACTTTTCTCTCTCTCCCTCTCTTGAAAACCCTAGCCGACCGGAAAAACACTCCACCGCCGCTCCACCGCCGGCACCCACCTCCATCACTCGACCGGAAAAACAAACTTTCCTCTCTTCAAAAATCTTATCCTTTACCTTTCTTCTTTCATAAAGAAGTAGTAGTAGTTAGTACCTGGTGTGTAAAGAAGTAGCCATTATCTTGTCACCAGAAATGAAAGAAAAAAAGATATCAAGATTGTTTTATCCTTTTAGAATATATGTTTCTTTAAGATAAGAAGTTGTATCCACCTTGTTCTATAGTCAAATTACATCTATACCCCCTCTTAGATCTCCTTTCCAACACGATTCCTTGTATAATATGGACCTGGTAACCATGAAAAGATATCAACCTCATTACATAAACAAATCAAAAACACCTTAAAACGCAAATACTATGATATTTGTTTTAATTTATCGGTCTTTAATGTTTCTGGTTCAAGAGTTCATATGCTTCAAAGTACTGCTTGTCGCCTGCCCCAACAACGCACCATATTATCAGATCAGAAAGAAGAAAGGTAAGTGATTATTATTGAATCCGAGACCAAACGGGTCATAAGGTTGACTCGACCCAGAAACAAACAACATCAATGACAACAAGATTAACGAGAGCCTATATCCAAATCGAGACCGGAACTAAATAAGCAAATCTAACTGATCCGAACCCAAAATGGGATTTGTGGGGGATTTGTGCGTTGACCGGATCTGGATGGGAGGTGGATCTGGATGGCAGCGGATCCGGGAGGTGTGGGGGATTTGTGGGTTGTAGTTTTTTAAGAGTTAGTTGATGTGGGTTTTGATACATGGTGATAAATAAATGGTTAGTGTTTACTGGTTTTGATTTTGTGAAAGATTGTTGGAAATGTAGTTGGATCTGTGTCTGTGTTTGGGTTTGTGTGAGAGATGATGGTGGTAATGGTTAAGAGAAGAAGATAGTGAGGTATTTTAGTATTTTTACCAGTTTAACAGTCAAACTTAACGTTTTTGTTCGAGGACGAGCAGTGCATAACGTTTCACACTTAAGACGAGCATCTGCAACTTTTTAGGTCGAAGGACGAAACCTGCGGTCAACGCAAAACCACAAGACGAGCAGTGTAATTTACTCTTTTCTTATATTTGCAATAATAGGTTTCTTTTTTCTGGATTTGGTCAAGTACGGTAGTTATTCTGATACAAAGTATCAAGGACTTCAATTACAGATGTAATTCACTCTTTTTGCCGTCATTTGATCAACATATCAAACTTATATATCACTGAGTCTTTTTCAACTCTTTTGGGAGACGCATGTTTTACTATGCTTGAAAGTCTATATTTTGTTGTTCATTTCCAAAAATGTTGACTAAGTTGATTTCTCTTAGCACAATGAAAAAAAACATGCATGTTTGTTTATTAATATAAGTTATGACATTATAATTTTACCAGGGCGAAAATATGTCTATACAGATTCTTCTTGCAAATCATCTAACATGTATTTCTTTTTCAATAAAATGGCAGCAAATACTTTTAGCTGTTAAAACCATACATGAGGAGAGAGTTGTGCACTCGGACTTGAAGCCAGCTAATTTTCTTCTTGTCAGAGGTTCGCTGAAACTAATTGATTTTGGTAATGCAAAAGCTATTTTGAGTGATACCACAAACATTCAACGAGATTCTCAGGTTAGTTAATTACCGGTGCCAATTTCTTCCTATTATTAAACAATTATTGCTTAACATTTGCGGTAAGGATTGACAAGATAGCGGAATACTAGAGGTTGCAATTTTTGACATCATTTTATTTAGAGGTAAAAAGTATGATTATAAAAATGCTGTTTTTAATCATAATCAACACATAAGTTGTATATAACAAAGTTTTGTGAAGATGGATGAAAGTGCTTGTGGGTCAACCCAATCTGATCCTACCCGACCCATTTTGAACTGCTAGTCTGCTACACAACTAGCTCATCTTGCCACCTCTGACGGTGTACTGAGATGCATCTCTTCTGAAGTGTGAAATTTGTTACAGCAGGTGGGTACATTGAGTTACATGTCCCCTGAGGCATTCATGTGCAATGAAACAGATGCAAATGGAAACATTATCAAATGTGGTCGTCCATCAGATATTTGGTCGCTGGGTTGTATCCTTTACCAAATGGTATATGGGCGAACACCCTTTGCTGACTACACAACCTTTTGGGCAAAGTTTAAAGTAATCACAGATCCAAATCATGAAATCCATTACGAACCATTATCAAATCTGTGGCTTCTTGATCTAATTAAAAAATGTCTTGCATGGGATCGGAAGGAAAGATGGACAATTCCTCAACTTCTTCAACATCCTTTCCTTGTTCCTCCAATTCCACCTCCATTGTCCAACCGTAATCTTATTGAGCTAGTTACTGATTCTTGTAGCGAAGATCCAGAAACAACTTTAATTTGTTCCGGCTCCAACAGTTGGTAAGTGACCCGATACCGAATATCAAATCTGTTGGTTCGGGTTCATTAACACTAGACCAAAAATGTACATTGCTCGATGAGGTGTCAAAGCTTTGTCTTCAACTTAAGGAGCAGCTAGCTTACTCATAATATGATTAGTGGTGATAGAGACCGGGATCGTTTCTTACTAGATACCGCCAGGTGGAGTTTTTGTATTTTGTGTTTATTGACTGGTGGATGTGTTGATCTTGTATTATGAAACAACTGATGTTTGTGAAAAACTGGGAAAACAATTGAAGATGTATATTGTTGAGCTTGTCTTGAGATTAGTGAAGTTCACAGCAATTGGTAGTTTTTGTTATATATTGAGCCCAGATGGACACACATCCAATTGTTTTTAAATCCGTTTGTAGTGCTCTTTGGTCAGTTTGGTTTTTTGTTATAGAGTTTTGTATAACAGGTTTATGTTATGTTTGGTTAAGGAGGGATATCTGGATATAAATTATTCTCGGCTATCTGATAACTGAAAATTTGTTCTTTGTCTTATATGTCGAATGGAGATAATCCAATAACCAGGACACAACCAACTATGTGTCGACAACCAAAAGCAACATCAACCGTGAGTTGAAGATAGACAATGACTATAGAACATGCATGCAAAGTTCAAACATATAACAAACTGGAACAATTGATTAGTTAGTGGCAAGGTAAATCTGACATGAAATAACTTTAAAAATAAAAAATGCACAACTCATACTTAGTTTAAAATGCAGACGCACGAGTTTATATATAATTAGATTTATTTTAAAATTTAGTTTAATATACGGACATATAAGAATGTGTTCGTATTTAATCTTTATGATTGTGATATAAGTCTGTTAATAATTATGTACATAGTTTTACAAAATATTTTCATTGTGTATAATATCCATTGACATTTATAAAGATTTTGTTGGATAAAAGATTCAACTTTGTTTTAACAGACATGAGTGTTTAAGTGATGTTTTAAATTTAACTATTGATATTATGTTGTACATTAACATGCGAGTTTAATAGCACATAATGACCGTTCATAAAGTTAAAAGAGTAAATTGCAAAAATCGTCCATGTGGTTTGGCCAAATTACACGTTTCGTCCTTGTGGTTCATTAAGTGCAAAGATGGTACATATTTTTTTACTGTTACATGCACTTTTGGTCCTTCATTTTAATCGGCATTAAGTGAGTTCCGTTAATAGTTACACGTTAGCCCTTTTGGCAAACATCTTTGCAGCGTTCATCCTTTACCGTTGCAGCGCTCATCCTTTACTAACGGCCATTTCTAATTTAACGATTTCGTTCGTTTTTATACGTTTTCGTCTATATTTATACGTTTTCGTCTGTTTTTGACGTCCGTATTTATACGTTTTCATCCGCTTTTTACGTTTTAATGCTTTTTACGTTTTCCGTGCATTTTTTTTTTTATGTTTTCGTCCGTTCTCATACGTTTCGTTCGGTTTTTAACGTTTTCTTGGTTTTTAACGTTTTTGTCATAAAATTTTTCGACATAAAAATTTGAAAAACATAAAAATTCCTCATAAATTTCTTTTTCAATTTTTTGAAATTCTTTTTCAAAATTTTTGAAAAGAATTGGAAAAATTGGAAAAAAATTGGAAATTTTTCAAAAATTCCTCATAAATTTCCTCATATTATTTTGGATTTTTTTTTTCTTTTTTTCGAAAAATTGGAAAAAAAAATTATGTCGAAACATTTTTCAAAGTTTGACAAAATATTTTGACGAAGATGACAATGAAGAACAAATAATGATAGAAAATTCCTTGATGGAGATGAAGGACCTAATCTATACTTCTATACTACTATATTTAAGTTGTGGGATCCATAAAAAGTTAAGATAAGGAGCTCCAATAATGAATTGACATGTATCACTTCTCTACTAAAAAATCATCATTATTTTCAAATTGAAATATATTTTTATCTATTTATTTCTTTTGTCATCTAAGTTCACCATATTTTCTAAAATTTTATGCTATTTAAGTCAACATCCATTTTTATATATTTTTATGAGTTTTTAATTTTTACATTTTTAGTGGGTTTATTTTATTTTGATTCAAAATTTTACAACTTTAACTTTTATTTTAATCAATACAATCTTGATTCGTCAAAATAATATACTTTTGGATGGAGGGGGGAGGTGTTTGACGGGTAAGAGATTGTGAGGGTCTTTCTATATGCGGGAATAATGATGTCACGGGAAAGCTATGGGAAACCCAAGCAAACACATACAACTAAAACATATATAAAGTGTTGTGAAACGAATTCAATAAAGTGGGTAGGGAATTGTGGAGAGAGTTGGGCTAGCAATTCATTTACTATATTTATAATATAATTATATTTATCGTCGCCGCTATCCAACTAGTATGTTAGAATACACCGAATCTGATGAAGATGAGATGAAATATGATTACGAAGGGTCGATTGAGATGGCCAAAGGATCGATTTCATGTGGTCAAATTAGAAAAGCCATCAAATCCAGAGTTATGTCTTCACTGGGATATGTTGTAGGGAGACTTATATTCCAAGATTGTGATGGAAATGCGACTATACAATTATATGCTAAACATGTTCCGTTTTTTATTGTCTTTGTTGTTCTTCCTACTTTGTCCAACTGTATTTTTGTCATTTACTATTTGTGCAATGCTAAAGAACCATCTATATTTAACAAGTTCAATTTATTGCCCACAGATATAAGCAGTGTTTGTTACAACTTACTAAGCGTATTGATGAGAAGCTTTAGTTTCTTCTGAACAAGCTCAAGCTCATCTAATACTTCTGAAAATTCAGTTTTCATGATCTTTTCGGCATCTTGAATGATTTCTCCATTTACACCTTCTTCGAGTAACCTTTCTCGTAACTTGTCTGTGGATAATGTAACGCTACTTGTAGGATTCATCAATTCACTGTTGGACATTCGTGGGAACATCTTCTTCACAGCCTTTAACGCTTCCATCCATTCCATTTGATCTTCCCGACTATTTGCTTTCAAGTGCAACCTTTTTGTGCCCGTAAATATGGAAAACCTTCTATCATCTGACCCACTTTCATAAATAGACGATACCTAGAACAACATAAAGAACTCATTGCGTATTGATCCATGCAAAACTAGAGGTGCCAAACTCGATGGGTGAACCAGGTAGATAAAAGTTTAAAGCATGTTCAGGTCTATAAATAGATAAATTTTTGTACGGGTCGAAATGGATAGTGATTTAGAGCACTTTTCGTCCAACTTGGTTAAATTGTTTATAAACAATTAGTACGTCGAATATGATATAATGGTTTTTTTATGTTTTGATGATAACTAAAATTTTGAACAAAACTCTTTCAGCGGTTAAAAACCTACATTAGATATATGTTATCGACATTTTGACTAGGTAACTTTTTTTCAACATAACCCGACTCATTTATACGTAAATAGGTTGTAATCGCCACCCTAAACAAGTTAACCCATCAAATTATGACCAAATCAAATCAATATAATATAGCTTTAACCTTGAGATGAAGCTCGCCAAGTGGCTTCCGGTGGTGAGGAAAACGACCACCTATAATCCGACATCCTTCATTGGTTTCTTTGGAAACAACAACTTTGTCAGAACCATGAATCTTGTAATAGGAAAGGACACCACCTTGTAACACAAACCATCTTGGTTTCCATCTTTTCCCACAATTCACCCACTTATGCAGAATTCCAGATATCCTTTTTTCAGTCATTGGTGGCTCTGCCACCCCATTTGAAAGGATGTCGCGATTGTTGACAACAGATGGAGCCATGATTAGTGATGGAGACATGTTAGATTGTATGGATGCATGTTAGTGAGAAACTCATCTTTCTAATTTGAGAGACAGAAAAAAAATGAAGGTGAAATGGGCTACGCTTATCTAGGCGAATTACCTGCTAATCTTGCCATATATATCAGACATCTTTCTTAAAACAAACCCCCTAGTGGAAATTTTTCATTTTAAAAAAATCAATTCATACCTTATTTGGTAATAATTTAATTATTAGTTTATTTTAATTTAAATATTGTTAGTAGGAAAACCTTAAATATTTCTAAATTTGACCTAAGATCTTATAATTGCGTTTTTGTATAAGAGAGATAGGAAAAATTGAAAAATACACATGTACTAACTGGTTCGTTTTTAATAGTTAAGGACTAGATTGAAAACGGTGAAGAAAAAACCGGACCTCAAAAACTCACACCTTAATTCCTAAATCAACAACACCATATCTTATGTCGATCGATGAAATCAGTTTTAGGATAAAGGTAAATTCGATTTTAGATCTTCTTCTTTGATTCATAATTATTACTATTCTATTGCCGACGGTGCAGTTATGCACAAACTTATTACGTTCGTTGGATCAAACAACTTTTGATCTTGACCGTTACAATTCACTGATTATCTTTATTAACAAACTTGAGGTGAAAGTGGAAACTAAATAGGCACGTTCAAATAAAATATAATATGGTAACTTTAAAATACAACTTTTATCTTATCAATGACGGAAACGTAGTCTGCAACAACTAGCCAATGTTATCTTATTAGTTTTGTAAATTGAATTTTAAATAGGGTGAAAGAAAAGGCATGACGTGGTTTTAAACAATAGATGTCTGTGACGAACTTTCAAAACAACGATGTCTGTGATATCTTTCAATTTGGAACGATGTCGTGATATGATAGGTGATAATAGGTTACCGGGTCAAAAGTTTGAAAAATGGCGAAATGGTCCACGTGGCTTGTGTTGACTTTCACAGGTCATCCATTGACTTTATTTTAGGTTAAAAAGTTTGAGTGGTCCTTATGGTCATTGCCTTTCAAATTTAGTCCGTTTTTTCGTTTTCATCCGTTTTTGTCCGTTTTCTTCGTTTTGTCCGTTTTTCTTCGTTTTATCGGTTTTCTTACATTTTCTTAGATTTTTGTCCGTTTTTATCCGTTTTCTTACGTTTTGTCTATTTTCTTTTGTTTTGCCGTTTCATCCGTTTTGTCCGTTGTTCTTACGTTTTGTCCGTTTTCTTATGTTTTTATCGGTTTTAATCCGTTTTGTCAGTTTTCTTACATTTGTCCCTTTTCTTATGTTTTGTACTATTTAAACCTATTGAAAAATTTTCCAAAAGCAAAAAATTTCGAAAAAATAAAAATTTCAAATATTTGAATAAAAAATTCAAATATTTGAATAAAAATTTCAAATTTCGAAAAAAATTGGAAAAAAATATTTCGAAAAAAAATTAAAATTTCGGAAAAATTGAATAAAAAATATTTTTCAAATATATATATATTTTTTAAATCTTAAAAATAATTTTTCTTCAAAATTTTTTCTTCAAAATTTTCAATTTTGACATATTGAAAAAAAAATTCAAAATTTTCAATTTCGAACAAAAAATATATTTTTCAAATTTTTTTGGAAAAAATTTCCAATTTCGACATATTGAAAATTTAAAAAAAAAAAAATCAAGATTTTTAATAAATTTGAAAAATATTTTAAGATATTTTGAAGATTATTTTTTTAATTTGAAATTTTCCAATTTTGAAGATTTTTAAAATTTTGAAAATTTCAATTTTTTAAGATTTAAAAAATATATATTTGAAATTTATTTTTTATTAAATTTTTTGAAATTTTAATTCAATTTTTTTTAAATTAAAATTTTTTATTTTTTACAAATTTTTTTTGGAATTTTTTTTCCAATTTTATTTTTCAAAATTTATTTGGAATTTTTTTTTTAAATTTGGGAAAAATTCCAATTTTTTTGAAAATTTTTTGGAATTTTTTCCATTTTGGAAACATTTTTAATATGTTTAAATAGTACAAAATGTAAGAAAAGGGACAAAATGTAAAAAAGCGAACAAAACGGATGAAAACCGATAAAACGTAAGAAAAATGGATAAAACGAAGAACAACGGACAAAACGGATGAAAACGGGCAAAACAAAAAGAAAATAGACAAACGTAAGAAAACGGATAAAACGGACAAAATCTAAGAAAATGTAAGAAAACGGACAAAAACGGAAAACGGACAAAACGTAAGAAAACGGACAAAACTAATGAAAACGGAAAACGGACTAAATTTGAAAGGCAATGACCATATGGACCACTCAAACTTTTTAACCTAAAATAAAGTCGGGATGACCTGAAAGTCAACACAAGCCACAAGGACCATTTCGCCATTTTTCAAACTTTGACCCGTAACCTATTAGTCACCGGTCATATCATGTACATCGTCCAAATTTGAAAGATATGCATCGTTCGTTGTTTTGAAAGTTCGCTACAGACATCATTGTTTAAAACCACGTCATGCTTTTACTTTCACCCTTTAAATAAGATGAATTTTGGTGGCTCAATTGACCATGCATAGTTGCATACACTTATAAATTACAAAACAATTTTCATTTTGAAATATAATAATGTGAACTCAATTAAGCAACAAAAATGAGAAGTAAATCATATACTTTCTATTTCATCCATTATATTTAAAAGTATTAACCATTTTTTTTAACAGCAAAAGTATTAACTATTTAACTATAACATCCAATTTCTTCCATTTACATAGATGAACAAGTCAAACATTGTATTCACTATCGAGGCATCCAAAAACGGGTTAACCGGCACATACGACTATCAATGAAGAAAACAAGGTACAGTTCATGTCTACACTTTTTCAATTTTAAACTCCAACATCTTATGTCATTTTATATACTTTTTATGAAGACGTAATATTTACCATGAAGACGTAATATTTACCTTTTCCTTTGAATAGCAAGGCAGGAACAATGTTGACGTCGATATTTATGAAGTAACATTCAGTTATACAATTTGCAACAAAAGAATCTCATATTCGTATATTTGTATAAAGGACTAATACTGTTTCCTTCTTTAAAGAGGAATATGACCGCAACGATAACCATTTGTTGCTTGATAAGGTGAATCACATATCGAAAAAAAGGAAACGTGAGGCAGATTTGGCGGGATGGAAATGAAACAATGTTATTG
Source organism: Chrysanthemum lavandulifolium (assembly GCA_022545495.1). NCBI lineage: Eukaryota > Viridiplantae > Streptophyta > Magnoliopsida > Asterales > Asteraceae > Chrysanthemum > Chrysanthemum lavandulifolium. The sequence goes on along the minus strand of CM040242.1, from coordinate 93,894,259 downwards.
AAATTGAATGTTCGGTTTATGAGAGCATTTTTTATTGAGATGATGATACTTTTAATTATGCTCCGGATGGAGATACGGAATTGACAAATAATGTATGTGTTACTGAAATCGAGTAGAACTTAATATGTATCTTATGGATTTGCTATTTCTTATCTCTATGTAGGAAGCATAGGTGGATAATGTTTTGTCTATGGAAAATATTAAGAAAGAAAAGAAACCAAGTTTATACTCTGTTGATGTATGCTCTTTTAGAAAATTTATTTATTAAATATACTCACAAGAAGTTTCTCAATAATGTCTATAAATTATTTAATCGTTAGACCTGCAACGACGGTATTATCTTAGTTTGATGGTACCGGATCTATTAGAAAGAGAATAAAAATAAAAAGTGTGCAAGTTCATTCACTGCGTCACGCGGTCCTCCACCCTCCTCTTTTTTCTTATTAAATTTGGTTAGAAGGGTATTTTGTCATTTAACCCGTTTTTCATACAAATTTCAAACGAAAATAACTTTCAAACGACAAACTTTTACTGAAAACCGATTTCACCATAATTTTAAAATTCGATTCTCTTTAATTTGGTATATAAATCTTGATAAATATTTCGAACTTTTTTTTTACATATCAAATGGTTCTTGATTTTCTTGATTTTTTGGCATTTTATTTTATTTTTTACGCTCATAAATGTCGAATCTTGAAAACTTAAAACATGAAAGTTATAGATTTTGTTCACTCTTTACCCGTAAATTCAAATCACTCAAATTCGATGTCATATGGGTAAGATATAACACGTTAAAGATGGTGTTTTACTCATATTTGTTGCATAAAAGGTGTTTGATGAAATGTCTAACTTAGATTTTTAGTGTTAAAGTTGAGCTAAATGCACTAATTTTTGTCCCACAACGCATCATTAATCATTTTATTAATGTAAGATTCAAAAAGTGATGTTTTAATAGTTAATGATTTTAACTATTAAAGCGATGAACCAAAGTGATGAACCGATGAGCCAAATCAAGTCATTAAAAAAAAAAAGCATAAAAGCAAACCGATGAACCAAACCAATAATTGATGAACCAAACCAAAATCGAAACTATGATTGATGAACCTAACTAAACGATGAACCAAACCAATAAGCGATGAACCAAACCAAAATCGAAACTATGATTGATGAACCAAACCAAACCGATGAACCAAACCAAAACTGATGAACCAAAACCAAAACGATGAACCAAACCAAAATCGAAACTATGATTCATGAACCAAGAGAACCAAATGATGAACCAAACCAAAACCGATGAACCAAACTAAAAGCGAACTGTGATTGATGAACCAAAATAAAGCGATGAACAAAACAAAACAAACACCAACATGTTAAGTGAAACTATGATTGATGAACCAAAATAAAGCGATGAACTATGTTTGATTTGGTTCATCGCTTTTAATTTAGTTCATCAATTTTGATTTGATTCATCGTTCATCGATTGATGAACCAAGATTAATCGATGAACAAAACGTGTATTTTTATTTTAAATTAACGACTAAAAACATCACTTTTGAATCTTACATTAATAAAATGATTAATGATGCGTTGTGGTAAAAATTTAGAGCATTTAACGCAATTTTAACACTAAAATCTAAGTGAGACATTTTATCAAACACATTGTGTGCAACAAATATACTAAACGCCATTTTTAACGTGTGATATCTCACTTATTTCATATCGGTTTGAGTGATTCAAAACTTGTGTAAAGAGTGAACTAAAATCTACAACTTTCGTGTTTTAAATTTTATGTAAATCAACCTTTAAATTAGATAAAAGTAGAATTCGAATATCTTGAAAATTTCAAGAAAATCATAACCCACTGAAATCTTAAAAAAAAAATTTCGATTATATATCAAAATGTATATCAAATTAAAGAGGATTAAATTTTAAAATTATGGTGAAATCGGTTTTTCAGTAAAAGTTTGTCGTTTGAAAGTTATTTAGTTTGAAGTTCGGGTGGAATTAAAAACGAGTCGAATGTCCAAATGCCTTTGACCAAAAATTGCTTTGAAAATTAGGTGGGACACGTGTCACATCGTGGATGGCTTTCTAGACTTTGTAAATTATTACACTTTCTAGAGGATCGCTCCTCTTATTTTGATTACTGCCATTAGATTTACTTTTAATAATATTTGGTTTTCATTGAATCCACTATAACAAAATAATAAAGTTCAATAACTATCAATTACTTTCAAAGTTTAATCAAAACACTCTTTGATTGTTAATGTTCGTTAAAGAGATAGCTGAAAGCATGTGATTAAAATCAAATTCCATGTGTGAACTGTTACAGGCAAGAAAAGTGTTTGATAAAATGCCTCAGAAGTTTATTCGAATGAAACACATCCCGTTAAAGGTTAATTAGAGCTATCTTATTTTTATTCATGAATCGTGCTCACATTAATAGTTACATTAATAGTTTCATCATAGCTATATATCAATAGTTTTGAGGGTTGATAGTAGTAGTCACATTAATGATAAGTACATGTTAAATGAATTCAACCCGTTTAACAGAAAGTGTCTCTTTTGGGGTCAAATGCATCCACATTTTGTGCTGAGTAATCTTTCATTAAATAGAGTCTCTTACATGGATTTCTTTGTGTTTAATTGGTAAATGGTATAAGCATGTTGCATTATTATGTGATATTAAAGATAAACAAATCTAATCTCAGTTGTAAAAACCAACCATGTCATTATGGTGTTCTTTTGTAACCTATATGCAGTTTTTTTTTTGGATGTAGTATAAATAGTTTGATATCTATGTTATCATGTCCTTGACAGTTTCTGTTTTAGTTTAAAGGTTACATTGCTATTAGCGTGTTTGTCTCAACGTAATTTTAAAGATTACAAAACAGGTGAAGACACAAGTTTCTGTATTTCTTAGGTTTTTTCATACTCTTGGACTAGAATGTAAATTTTTAATAAAACTGCATAAATCCTTATACAAAACGAATTTATATTATATTACAATTCCTAAAAGCCCGCAACAAAACTTAAACCGTATATATACTCAACTTAATGGCTAGTTTGTTTATTCGACATATAATTCATCAGAAGAACTCTCTTCAGTTAACATCACTTTGCATGTATTAAGCTTTACCGCTCGCGTTTTGCACAAGTGAGTTTCCTGCAGTTTGCTTAGGATTGCTTATTGAAACTATATATATGCCATGTTTGGGATCTCTTAAGCCAGTGTGTTCTACAGATATGAATATGCCTTGCTTTGTAGTCGTTCATGCAGCTGATCCTACTATAGGTATGATTAGAAAGTCAAGTTTTAAGGCCAAAAGCCCGCTATGGCTTTTATAATTACAACATCCATTATAGGTTAGGTTATTGGGTCTAGGGATGAACGTTATCGCCTGAAAGTTATTGTTGCTGCCTGGGTTTGTGGGTCGCTCCGGGTTTGTGTCTTATAGGGTGGGTGTCACGGGTGGACATTGTGGAAAACCAGTTGAGTGGGAATCTACTAGTATGCAGGTTGCTGGACCATCTGCTTAATGTGTGTAACCGTTAACTATTGACGGTTGGTCGTGTTATGTTATTTTTGACCCTTTGGCGAGCATGGGTTCAAAATAGTATAATATATCGTATTTAGTATTTATGTTTGTAATTGTTTTTGAATGTCTTTAAGATGTGTATTTGCAATATGAGTAATGATACAATAGATGCTTCAAACATTATGCCTAAAAGTATAAAAACATTATCTTCACTTTTATGTTCTTGCTGGAGTTCCTCATGTTAATTAGCTCTTGAGTTTTAATTTCTTGGATCTCAATATTTAATTTGAATGTTGAATGAATGTCACAACCTGAGATTTGAATACATGACTGTTTTATGATATTCCAGTTTAAATAACCATTTTATAATTACTTTACTTTAATGTCTGCTTTATGCTCTACATACCCCTTACGATAGCTTTTATATGGACACAGATTAAACAAAAACGTCAGAATGTTTCTCGGAAGGAAGGGCAAAGTGGGAATTCCTACTGCCACTGGCATATCAGAGGTTGAACAAATATTGCAACATTTTTTAACCATTCAGTGTAGTTATTGCTTATACTCTATGAGGGGTGACTCATAACGTTGTTGTGTATATCACATTTTTTAGCATGTGTAGTGCATTCTCTTTTCAATAACATGCAGTTTGTTTAAAAAAAGAACTTGCTTTTGAGGTAAACATATGATTGATATTGTCATTACTGATATAATTTACTGCAACAGGTCTGAAATCGAACGGTTGAAAACATTGTTGCATTCAAGGACCAACGAGTCATTTGCTGATGCTGTTGAAAGGGGTGAGTCATTCAGTGTAGTTCAACATCTTCTCTTTTAAGACTTGAAGCATCAACAAGTGGCTCGCTGAAAAAACATAGAGATGAGAGGGATAATTTACATGTTCATGCATGGTTGTTACTGTGTTTAGGCAATCTGGTTTCTATTTTTAATGGAGGTTACAGTTTTAAACCACTGACTTGTGAATGGGTCAATTCGGATAACAAGATTGCTTAAAAAACAGGTCAATGTGTAATTGTAATATATAAAGTTTGATTCAATTTAGTTACGATGATTTTTCACAAAGTCATTGCTTGCACTTTATAGTTAATAATAATAATAATAATAATAATAATAATAATAATAATAATGAACTAGCGGTAAAGCCAATTTGACATTGTTGCAAATATACGAAGCAATTTATAGTTAAAAGTTACGTTCGAGATTACTTAGAAAGATGTCATAATACTATTTCTTTTGTTTTGAAACAATTATAGAATTGTTAGTTGAAGTACATTGTTGTTGATGATCTTTTATTTGTTATAGTTCCAAACACATTATATTTTGATTTTAGATTTGGTTCATTCATATTTTAATTAATTTCGAAAATGATAACTCGCAGCGAGGTCATGATGCATGTGTTTAGTATATTTAATTGTTAGAATAGGAAGATAGGCTTGGACGAAAGGAGCTCATGATAGATGGTGGTTCAAGTTCCTCGATAATCTGAAAATATCAACATTATTTCAATGAGAAGCATAAGCTAAAAATTTTCAATAGCAAACTCCTTTTTCATTGTTGATAGATTTACTTACATACCTTAGGTTAGACGCTTGTGATTTTTGGATGTTATGATTTTTACAGTTAATAATGAATATCTATTTCAGACACCATTTATGGGATCAAGCTCACAAAGTGGAATCCACTAGCATCCGGAGCTTTGGTGGAAAATACAACTCCAACGTTCTATGCAAAACATACGGCAACTTAACTTTGTTTATAAAATTTTGTGATTAAAGTTTTAAAATATATATATATATATATATATATATATATAGGATAAAGATCAAATAAAAAGACAAATATCCGATAAAAGATTTTTATTTTTCAAAAAGTTCTCGAAAATTCCCAAAAATTTCACAAGATCGGGTATGATGGTGCATGAAATTGTTGTGAATTTTTTTTTTCTAAAAGTGGATATTTTTCCGAAAAAATTATGAAAAATACGTTTAGCATTAAATCCTTTTTGTGCATCAAAATTGGTTTTGCACCCAACTTCTTTTGACTTTTTCATCAAAATAACATTCGCATCTAACTAAAACAAGTTGAAAATTTTGTGCATCAAAATTGCTTTTTGTGCGTTAAAAAACGATCAAACTCAAAATTATAAAAATGTTTTCACAAAAGTTTTATGCACCAACATACCCGATCTTGTGGAATTTTTTGGAATTTTGGAGAATTTTAAAAAAAATAAATCTTTTATTCTTTTACGGATATTTGTCTTTTTATTTTAACTTTACCTCTATATATATATATATATATATATATATATATATATATATATATATATATGAACATTTATTACGTTCACAAAATAATTATAAACCAAAATTAAGAACTATAACTAAAGCAAAAAAAGTTAAACTATTCGCTTTTAATAGATAAAAATACATTATTAAAAAATTCAGACTAAACCTCATGCATGCGGCATTATAACTAAGAATAATTAAACTATAATCTCCACTAAGTTCATCTAGCAAATCAATTTATACAAATTCTCATTTTTTTTCTTCCAAATGAAAGCAATAAACTTTTTTTTGGTCGCAAGAAAATAAACTAAACTACACTACACGCCACATGCAAATTTGTATAAAAATATGTATATCGCCAAGTAATAGGCCAAAAAGAGAAGTATGATGTGTTCCATCTACGCAAGTCAGACGTTGGCTTGGTTTTGTATTGAATTTACATTCAAACAACAAATCAAAGATCCAACAGGATACTTCAAAATGGTACTAGTGGGCTTTATAGATACTTCAATACACCATCCATCTGTCTGAGCCGCATATGTCACGAAAGTCATACCCACCACCCTTGTTCCTCCTGCGCACCATCCTACTAACCGGATAAAATGAGTGTTCAGGATCAGTCGAACCATCTGTAACAGTTTCATACGTGGTGGATTCTGGGCTGAATTTGGCTCCTTCAACTGAAGGTTCGCGATCCGTAAGAACAAATGTGTCCAGATTTATTGCACCATCATTAAATTCACATTTGATTGTGGTCTCATAGACTCCAAGGTTCCCTTGTTCAATGGCCTCTAAGGTCACGTAGAAAAGATAAAAATCTTCATACTTAATGTATTTGCATTCCACAATTTTAGAATCACTGACGTTCTTTTTGTTGCTCTTGTTAATGTACATCTTATAGCACTTGTTGAAGACATCAACAGCAAAAGCACCAATAAAACTAACCAAACCACTAGTCAGATCAACTGGATTATAATCTTGCTCAGGAGTCGGATAACATATTTCTTCAAGTGCAGTAATTTTAGCATCTTCATCGCGCTTTTTAAACTCCCGCCAGGCTTTTTGCCCCAGTTTATTCAGCTTAACACACTGCATATATGGGTTGGGAGGTATCTTCTTAGGCTTTTCCTTAGCAGGAACTGGGTGACACTTAACGGGCACACAGATGCCAGCGGTGTCCGGATGGTATTTCCAGTCAGATGGCAGGCGTCTCAGCGTTTTGTAGACCTTAGAGACTACATCAATCTTGCTCATAACATCCATCATTTTTGATTATGTAGCCTCGTTGCACTTGCCCTCCTTTATCTGCTTATCGAGCAAAAGAGCTTCCTGAATGAACCGGTACAAATTCTTCGGAACTTCAAGCTTTGGTTCCTTCGAAGTCTTGCTTCGAGTTACCCTACCAGTCTCCTGAGAATCACTTTGGTATGGTGCAACACGTTTCTTATTGCCCGCGACTTCCTTCTTAGTTGATGATGAACGATAACGAGTTTGCACCAAACGGCAAGCCATGCCTTGTGCGAATTGAAATCAAAATCAGGGATGAATAAGGTTTGGGTACTTTTTATAAGGGATCATCATCCACCGCCTTATATGTTAGGTCACTAGTTTTACAAACACAAGTTATAGAGAAGAGATGAAGGCGGATGAACAAGTTATCACACACACACACACGATAATAATACGGTTAAGGCAAAGAGAGTGAATGAAAAGAAAACTTGAACAACCAACCCTCAAATGAGGGTTTACAAGAGATTTATAGAGGAAGCTAGGCAACACCCTAGTTCCCATCCTTTCTTATGTGGGCTTGGGCCTAAGCTTATGGGCCTTCTACATAAGCTAGACCTTAAACAAACATAAAGGCCATAATAAAGCTACCTATTACATATGAAATATAAATACTTGAAATATCTTTAGAGTGATTCCAACAATCTCCCTCAAGTATATATGAATGTAAACGGTGAAGGCGTTGATGTAATAGTAGCTCGACGCCTTCCGACATTCTTCTTTCTTGTGAGAGGAATTGCCTTGATTCGAACAATCTCCCAGTAGAGAGATAGTTATCTTTGAACGCTTATGCTTCGACGTCATCTTTAACTTTGTTCTTTGATCATTGTTCTTGTGGTGAAAGTGATAGTATGTTGTTGTCTCGATCGCCGCTTTCGTGTCCGCTTCACGCTCCAAAGGTTCCACGCCATTCTTCAACATGCTCACACGCCTTTGACGTTGGAATTCAATACCGATGAAGTTCTCTAAGTCTTTAACTTTGTAGATTCTTTGGTTTGACGAAGAATCATTCGACGGTTGTGTTGCTTTTGAATAGAACTTCCATTAGTGATGATGTTGGCGTGAGCATGAGAAGAATCAAGACGATCATCCCGCCCCGAGCTTCCATAAGAAGAAAACATTTCAAACGGTTAGTAATAAGCGTTTCCGCACTTACAAGTTTGAACTTCGAGAGTGTTAACAAAGATAGTGTGAAAACACAACTCTAATTTTACAAAGGCCGCTCTCGAACCGAGTCCCACAAGTGAGATAACGCGATGTACCGGTACATCTACAGCTCGATGAGTCGCCGAGGTACACCAAGCATCACCTCACGATCAGACCGCTTGAGACACACCGCGTAATCCACGGGAGTTACCGGCGACCGCCGCCGTGGTTGTTTGATGTTGACCCCGGCAGAGTTTCCATTCAATCACCGAGGATCACGATGTGAACCTCTCATAAATGTTCTCGATGATTGCTAAGATCCGTGAAGGACTCGATATGAACCATCGATAATCTTATTTGTTGATCATCAAGTGATTAAATGTCAAGTGTTCCTAAGAGATCTTTTGATGAATCTCGTGGCTCTAGACTCAATAGTGCTTTTGGTTTTCCCGAGCGGAGACTAGGAGAGGGTCTCCTTCTTCAATACCAACGATCTCTAAGAGAAAGCCAATAGTTTACGAGGGTTCCCCGTGAGAATGAAACAAGCTTCGCTGAGAGAAACTTGAGTGGCTAAGAAGGTTTAGTGCATGCGCCACCGGGTCCATGACGACTTTTAATCTTCAATACCGGTGTCACTAAGTGACAACCAAGAGTATATGAATTGAACCCGTCCGCCCTAAGTTGAATAACTGAGGGTCGCTTTTTTTCACCCTTTACTTTACATTTCTTTTGATTCTTCAACTCCTTCTTTCTCCGATTCTCATTTTCTCCTTTTACAATCATTCCTAAGGACTTCTAACACTAACTAATGGTAGTGTCCTTGGGTAGATCCTCCGCTCAAGGATCATAGGACGGTTATTCCTAACCTTAGTCACCTTATAACCCATGACTAACCTATGTTGCCATTAAAACCATCAGATGTGAAAATATCTCTCAAAGGGTTTGTAAATGAAAACATGTTTGAACCATCGTGAGAGATAAGGTTTTGCATAAATACCCCTCCACATGTGCTTAAGAGTATTAATGGTTTAAATGCACAAGGAGGAAAGAGCGCGACTTTTGAATTGATCCATCAAGATAGACAATCCCCATGAGACACGGTTACGCTTGCATAGTTAAAGAGTTACATTGTCGCTTTTAGGTGACAACTAGCTCTAATAACTACCTTGAAGGTGTAGACAAACCTCGAAAGGTTGTCATACCCGCGAGTTCATGTCTATCAAGAGTTTCTCGAATGGTACTTTCTACTTGGACAAGTCCTTTCATGAGACACGCTTACATTACTAGCGAACTAGCTTGAAATTATTACCCGTCCAGACAAGTCTTTTCGAGTTACAAACAGCTTTAGTACCACAATTCGTTGGTTAAGTCCGAGGTACATGATTCATTTGCATTTTGCACAACATATTTCTTATCACACAATTTTCTCCCCTCAAAATGGCATAAAAATGTTATTTTGAACGGTTGACAATAAATATGACCATTTCGAGTGTTATGGAAGATGACCACTATGAACAATTTGTGAACAAAGTTTTAATTCAAATACTCCCTCAACTAGTGATATAAACGGTTGAGGTTTTGAAAATCATATGGGAAGTACTTGTCTTTTGAGCAAAACCTTGAAAATGAAAGGTTTGATAGGTTTTACTCAAAATAAGAAGCTTTCCTCCTTTTATAAGGATTGTGGCACCGAGGCGCACTACGTGGTCCTTTCTTGACAATTACGGGTTGTACATCGTTATGTGCACAAGCCATTGACATATATATCATGCATCCAAAATATAGAATGAAAGAAACAATTCAAGGAGTACCAGGAGTCCAAAGGATTTTTCCAGAGTGCAAACAGTATGCTGAAAGCCGGTAATGTTCATCCTGGTCGACCACCAACAAAGCTCTCCAATCGTCTCGAATCGATCCCTTCGAACAACCTTTCATCAATCATTCGATGATCCTTCTCACATCCCTTCGTCCTTAGAGTTCCATCGCTTGGGTTCCCAATCTTTTCATGTATATCCTTCAACCGATAAGCCAATCCATCCCCGACCGCCTTCAAAGTGTGATCCCCAAATTTGTGAAGATCGTCACACGCCATTAAGCGCTTCGCTGAAGTTCACCGCGTAAACGACGCCAAAGGTTTGCCGATGAGCGAAGTTGTGTAAGTCGGTTGATGTCGGAAGATCAAGTCGTGGTGGAGTGAAGTTTACACGCTTCGATATGATTCAACGGCAAGTCAAGATCTTCAACACGCTCTTTGATGACAATGCGTCTGATGAAGATGAGCAATGACTTGATGAATTCACGTTGTACTTCGCTTGAAATTGTCTCATGCGACCTTGAACTTTGGCAAGGTACATGTCTTCAATATCGTTGATGTTCAAATTCTCAAAGTCGCCTTCAGAGAATGCATAGTCCCTTTCGCCTTGTCTTTTGACCACAATCTTCTTGAGAAAAGTGTAGTCCCATTTAGACGATAGACCAACATGTTGGATGGCCACGATACTTTTAGTAATCGAACACCGCATGTTGAGACTTCGACCAAGCAACAGTAGTAGATTCTTCGCTGCCCGCCAATGGTGAATCCCATACATTGCATCTTGGTCATATGCTACCACTTTGTCGGAGAACATGTGGGTAGCACGCCTCGATGGCTATACAATCGAGTATATGGCGCAGGAATGGAAGTGTCGAGATGTAGCGATTTCCTTGAACCATCGCCACCGTGTTGAAGAAAATCTAAGTCTTTGTTGAAGAAATGTCCGAAAGGAACTTAGGTCGATCAGTTGGCCAATGGTAGGTAGAGGTCGAGACCACCGGTGTAATATGGAGGATTGTCCCGCTTGGTGAAGTCGATGTTTGCTTCGGGTTGAGCCAATCCATGTTATTAGACATGGCTCGAGCAATGTTTTCAAGGTGATATTCAACCTCGATTGCACTTTCCGAGCTGTCTTCAAAAGTAGGAATGCTTCATTCTTGATGCGCTCAATTCGATTTCGCCATCTTCTTCACACGGAACCTTTCTTGCAAAATCTTTGCATGCTCCAAGGTACTACCGCTCACCAATTCTTGACCTTCTTCGTGGTAGGGAGTGTTGTTAACAAGTGTAGCAAACCATTCAAATTCTTCGCTTTATCGTCATCTAGCCATGATATGACGCCAAGATGAAGCGCCTTCTTCTTCTTTTCAAGGCTTAGATGATGATGCCGGTTTCGTCCTTGTTTGGGAGAGGTGGGTTGTTGTTGGGGCTCAAGGACCTCTTCATCGTCACCACCCGTATACTCAAAGTAATCACCGCTTTTTGAGTCGGGGTGGTAACTCGAATCGTCCCGAGGTTTATCAAGAGAAGACCGAGGTGGAGGAGACTTTGTTGAGAAGAAGTCCGCTGTGGAGGAGGTGGCATCAAGAAGATTCACCGATCGCTTCGACGCTTTGGTGCGTAGTCTTTATCCTTATCATCGCCATCTCTTGGCCGTTGGGTTGATCGGTCGACTCCTTGCATGATGATCCGAGTTGAAAAGCAAGTAGACCTTCAAAAATTTAGCTTCATCCGGTAAACGCTCCGCATCGCTTTGACATTTGCATCACTAGTTTAGCGATTAACCCGTATTCGTAGAGATCGCCTTCTTTGGCCATTGTATGTTTAACCAATGCGACGATGTTAGGGTGAGTTGTCCGAAAATACTTCTAGTCACACCGGGACAAGGTCGAGAAGAAACTTGTGGGTATGATCTCTTGTCGCCTTCTCCAGCCTTTTGGACTTTAGGAACGATATCCTCAAGGTACTTGTTAGTGTAACCTTCGATCATTTCGCTCGGCCTCCTCTTTACGATGACTCTTCATGAACTTCGAACAAATTCCTTTTTTCGTCATCATCTTGTCTTTCTCATCATTTAAGCATCAGATTTGGTCAAGAAACCAATTCAGCTTTTCAGAAGTATGTCCTTCTTTCCGACTTGTTGGACAAATTTTCACAATTCTTTCATGAGTCCGAGAAATCCAAGATTTAGGTGGTTTCTTCACGGATTTGGATGATGATTTGTTGACTTCTTAGATGGTGGTTGTGATGAATGAGACGAAGAACCGATGATGATGAGATGTGAGGAGATTCCGGTCCTTAGGTGGTTCGAAGTTTCCTTCTTGAGTGTGTTGGACTATCCGTAAGAAACTTTGTCAATCATCATCGATCTTTATCTTTCTCGCTTCTTGGTTTCGGGTTCTCAAAGTCATATACGATAGTATCCTCCACAAGCTTTTGTTGTTGCACAAGAGTGGTGGCACCAGCCCCTTATCGGGTTGATTAACCGCATCGAGATCTGAAGATTGAGCAAGACCACTTGATCCTCCGGGCCACCCATTTGATCTTTAGCAAATTCTTCAGCCTTTTGAAGATGTCTCGACGATTTTAAACTTCTTCCCGTATGATTTATCCAGCTGTTCTTCTTCTTCTTCGTAGCTCTCATCATAGGGTACAATTGTCGGAGTCTTCCTTTTCTTGGACAAATGGAGGACTTGGAGGTTTTGCTATCGAGGTGTGCTTCGCTGCAGCTTGCAGAGTAATGAACCTCTTCATCTCAGACAAGATCTTCGAGCTCTCGCCCACAAGCTTTCTTGGGTTCAAGTGTGGAATAGGTTCGGCTTCCTTTACGGAACAATCCTTTTAGAAGGAGGATTCCTTTAGGAAACTTCCTTGACTCACAAGATTTGTTGCGCTTCTCGCACTTCCTCTTCTCGGTTCTTCTTACAGTGTTCCGTAAGATTTTTCGTCGAGATGACCAACTTTGCCTTGTCTAACCGCCTGTGATACCTTTTGTACGCTTCGAGCTTTCGACATCTTCGCTAGAAGGAAATCGCAACACAAAGACCTTGTTTCTTTGTAGACGATTCCTTGATTCTCGACAGATAGAATAGGTTCCGCAACATATCGTGATTGTCGGGTCATTGAGCCTCTTGGGAATATCGTGATGAAGTCCAAGTGCTCTCGGATCAACAGCTTAGTATATCCGATGTAGGGAATCTTTGAGCCAAGCTTGTTGAGAAATGACATCATGTCATCCCAAATCGAGCTTCGATAGCGATGTGTTTCATGTTGACCAATGCCCAAAATATTTGCGCTCCATGAGCTTAGGATGCTCATAGCCACCGCCACGACCGTAAATGACTTGGTGATGATCATGTAGAGAGTTCTCCATGGTTGAGGAATACTCTAAGCTCTACGTGAGAATGCTTGGTGATTACTCCCGTAGCCTCGCCATAACCGATATCGATTAAGAATTGGAGAGTGAGCTCTTCAAAGAAAGTGTGGCATATAGTTTGGTTGGATCGACTTCAGAATTAGGAGAACAACCCTTAAGTCTCGCAGTGTAATGGTGACTTGTTTGTGATTCGTAGTCACCGCACAAAGCAATCCGCCCTTCGACCCTTTCCATAGTGTTCCGTAACTGCTGGATATAGATCTCGTGAACAGCTTGCAGAGTGAGTGAGCATATTCTCGACGGATGAGTCCTCGTAATATCAATAGCAATTAAACACGAAGATTCGAGCAAGTGAGGGTGTCAAAGTCAACACGGAGATTATTCTTTCCTATCTTCATTGGATAGCCATAAGGATAGATATCAAGAATGGAGAGAACTTCGATGCATCCACATTCATTTGTTCACCATGTCGTGATCTCAAATAACATTAGCCAAAAGAACCAACATATCGAAGACATAATGTTAGTCAATGTAAGGTCTTATTGTCTAGTTATTGAATGTACAAAGGTCAATGATTGTTACGAGTCCTAAGTCACTTGTATGTTCAATAGTCCAATGACGCCGTGAAATGTTTCGTGAGTTAGTTAACTTTAAGTTTTAAAGTTTATGTTATCACTTATTGTTCACAACATATCAAACGATTTAGTTTATTAGTGACATTATTGGATTCGTGACGATATGATTAGTTTATTTACAAGTTTGTACACGTAACAATTCATCATGAAGGTCAATCCAGGTTGCGTAGTTTGGCAAAGTTAAGCGTAAACAAGAATGAGATATGCGAGACTAAAGCTTACGCCAGGATCCTAACTTACGCCAGTAAGAAATGTTACGCGAGGAAAAGGGACCTTATGCGAGAGCTTACGCCAGAGGCGATATATACCTTACGCCGTAAGGCGCACTCGTAAGAGTAGACCTTATGCGAGAGGTCATCGCTTACGCATATCCTTCACAGATACGCCGTAGTCCATTGTAGAACCTTACGCCAGAATCGCATGAACATGACTACGCCGTAGGGTAATCCTTATGCGAGAGTTGCAAATGACCTTGATTCTCGAATTTTAAGCGTAGCAAAGCCCGAAATAAGTTCATCAAGTCATCAATATTAACACAAAGCATCATTTTAACAACATTTTATGGCATGAAACTTTTCGTAACAGTTATGCGAGAAAGTCATACGCGTAGGTCAAAACCCTAAGGGTTGAGATTTACGCGTATCACTTTTAGCCATGGAATTTGCACCATACTAATTCTGGTAGTTCTAAGATATGTTGAGAGTCTATAAGCCAAGTTATAACACTTAGTTTGTTGAGAATCAAAAATACCCAAAAGTCATGAACATTAAACCCTAATTTCAAATTGTTAACCAATTCGTGTTTCTGGGTGGTTAGAGACCTTGGAAATCATCAATTCAACAACACAAAAGCATAACCCAACAATCTTTTGACCAAAACACTTCAAATTTAAAATACCCAATTCGACTCATAAACCCTAATTTTCAAAATTCATCAATTCGTGTTTCGGGTGGGTTTTGATGGTTAGAAAACATATTAATGATGTATTAGGAACGCTTTGACACAAACCATTTCACCACAAACACACTCACATGATTGTGTGTTCATACGCACGACGCGAGAACACATAATCACTCACATCATTAGTTTTAGCCGTTGGTTTTTCATGAAAATCAAAACCATTGTTTGTAATAACGTTTAGATAACGAAAACACTTACAATATGATGATCTAAAACACGGATATGAATCTTGATTATTAGGCGAGGATGAGATAGTTTTTGAGTAATAAATGTAAAGTGAAAGTTAGGTGGAGGTTTTTATTAAAATGATTTTAACATTTGACGCTTTGGTCCCTCCACCTTTTCCTTTTTCAAACAAAGCCATTTAACTTCCATTTTGGTTACCAAACAAAGCTTTTAGGAAAGAAACTTGACGACACCCCCCTCGACTTAAGAAATAATGAAAGGTTATAAATTTAGTCCGAGGAGTGTCATTTAACCGTAAAATTCACCACCATTGTAAAATGAAACAACCGAGATATGAAAACATGCAAGTACACCGATGTTTTGAAACAGCTTATGAAAATTTTCTCCCTCAACACTTGATCGTAAAAATACCGAATTTTGAAAGATTATAGTGTTGAAGGAAGACATGTACTTGCCATGTTGAAAGATTATAGATTAGAAGAATATTTTTGTTGTTTTATAAGATTTTATATTTTTGTATTTTGTTTTTGAAAATTTATTTACAAAAGATGTTTTGGTGTTTGATGTGTTTTAAGACTGCTTTAAGAGGTCATCCAATTCCTCTTGAGTCAAACACCTCATACCAATCCGTGGACCAACTCATTAAACCTAGCGGGAGGCAAGGCTTTGGTGAGAAGATCCGCCAATTGGTATTCTCACCCACAAAGTATAATTCAACGGCACTGCTCCACGTGGTCCTTGATGAAATGATAGCGAGATCGATGTGCTTTGATTTCGAGTGTCGAATCGAGTTGCACGAGATTGCAATGGCACCGATTGTCGCAAAGACATCGATTCTCAAACACGTAACCATAGTCTTTGAGTTGTGTTCTCATCCAAATGACTTGAGCACAACACGCGGACATGGCTACATATTCTCGCTTCGTTGATGACAATGATGTACAATCCGCTTCTTTGATTGCCAAGACACCGCTTATCACCAAGAAATTGTAGAGCTCCTCAAGTACTTTTCCTCGAGTCTAAGCATCCCGCGTGGTCGTCATCTCAAAAGCGATTAGTTCAAAACCGTAATCCTTCTGATACCGATCCCCAAGTTAATGGTTCCTTGATGTATCGGAGGATTCTTTTAGCCTCGTAGAGGTGGGTTTCAGCTTGGTCGCGATCGATAACGGGAGCATAGATAAACCAAAAAGACAATATCGTCTCGCTAGTCGTTAGATACATGAGGACCCAATAATACTTCGTATTTGGTAGGGTCAACTAATTTCCCATGTAAATCAAAGCTCAGCTTCTTGGTATGAGTCATTGGTGTGGCATAAGTATCACGTGTTTTCATTCCAAATTTGTTTAACAATTCAAGGGCATATTTGGATCGACTCAAGAAAATACCACGGGTGATTGATGAACTTGCAATCCTAGAAAGAACGTAAGTTCACCCATCATGGACATTTCAAAATTTTTCTTCATTAGTTTTGCAAAAGCGATTGAAAACTTTTTATGTGTAGACCCAAAATGATGTCATCCACGAATTTGAACAATTAAGATATGTGCCCCGTGATATTGTATAAAAGAGTTGGGTCAACCGAGCCTTTGGTGAAATTATTGGCAATGAGGAAAGATGATAGCTTATCGCACCATGCCCGAGGGGCTTGTTTGAGACCATAAAGAGCTTTGTTCGCTTTGTAGACATGGTTCGGGAACTCGTGATCAACGAATCCATCCGTTGGTCGACATAGACCGCTTTTAAGTTGTCCATTGAGAAACGCCGCTTTGACATCCATCCGATAGACCGTCATATTCATATGAGTCGCGAACGCGAGAAATATCCGAACAACCTCAAGACGAGCAACCGGAGCAAAAGATTCTTCAAAGTCTATTCCTCTTCCCGACGATAACCCTTAGCAACTAGACGTGACTTGTTTCGATGACGCCCTTCAAAGATCCAATTTGTTTTTCCAAATCCATTTTAGACCAATGACGAGACCCTCGCTGGTCTTTCAACCGCCCCATACTTCAAGACGCTTGAATTGGTTGAGTTCTTCCCGCATGGATTCAATCCATTGTCTTTGTCATTGCGCCTTTAATGTTTTTAGGCTCGATTGGCGACATGCGAGTGCATAAATGCAATGTTCACCATCTGTGCGAAGACGTTGTCTCGTAACGACCGTTGATTCGGGTTGCCAATAATGTTAGCCGAGGATGGTCTTTTGTCCATCTATGTGTAGAGGTTGATGTTGGTATACATTGTGCGATTCGAGGATTCAAATGGTTTGTTGAAGATTCCGCGACATCCGTGCAGCAGCCTCATTAGCAAACGGGTTAAAGAACGATTTGGATCAAAATCGCAGCGGGGTACTTCATTCGTAATATCATCACCGGTTCATCATTGTTGGAAGCGTGTGTTCAATCTGCTGTGTTGGAGTCAATCGTGTAGGTGCATCTTCAACAAGAGTTGTTGTAGTAGCAGTGTATCGTATAGGAATATTATCGTTGTGCAATGAAACAATGGATACACCGAGCACGCTCATCAATATCGCCACGTAACGTAGGAGCAAATAACCTTTCCATTTGTTGACGAGTTAGTGGGGCTTTGTTCACCGATGATGGGGTTGAGGAAGTTTAAACGGTTGTGACCGGTTCTAAGTCATTATACTCGTAAGCCATTTCCGTGAGTTCATCAAATGAGCATGAATCGCTTCCATTACCTCCTTAGTTCGACGATTCCGATTCGAAACCTTTAGAATTGTCACAAGATCCAATAAAGACTCCAATATCGCCTTTGGCTTTGAGCTTTCCAAAATCATCACGATCATTATTCGGATAGCAAAGGGATCCAAATACATGAAAGTGTTTGAGGTTCGGTTTATAGTTGTGGACAAGCTCGAAAGGTGTTTTGTTGTATGCTTTGTGATCATAGAACGGTTTTGAGTATAGCATGCAGAGATACAACTCCGCCCATAAGTAACTGAAGTTTAGCATTGATTAACATTGTTCTGCAGCCCACTAACGCTCGGTTTCGCTTTTCAACAACTCCGCTTTGTTCGTGTGTACGTGCAATAGATGTTTGATGTCAATTCCCACTTTCTCATAGAATTCACGAAGGGTTTTGTTAACAAATTCGGCCTTTGTCTGCTCGATTATCCCGACGGTGTTGCGGAGTCGAACTCAGTATTTTTGTGAGAAAGGTGATGATCATTTGTGGAGCTTGGTCTTTGCTTCAAGAAAGTAGACCCAAGTCCATCGTGAGTAGTCATCAACAATTACTAAGATGTAGCGCTTGCCATTGATCGCTTGCACGCCGCATCGGGCCACACAAATCCATGTGAAGAAGATGAAGCACATGTCGAGAGTCGTGTTCCACCTTTGAAGGAAAATGAGCACGAGTGCTTTTCCCTTGTTCACAGTCGAGCAAAGGTGATCTTTGAATACCGGAATCGGGGAGTCCTTCAACTAGTTTGTGTCGAGCAAGGTTGGTGATGGTTTGAAAGTTTAGATGTGAGAGACGACGGTGCCATAGCCGTGATTTTGTAGATGTTGCCTTTGAAAGTAAGCAAATGGGAGAGGAAGCAACCATGTCTTGCATAGAGATAGTGTAGAGACTAGAATTACGCGAGCCGACATAAGGTCATTTCCTTGTAGATCACGAATGAAACAAGTTTTCTCCCGAAAGCAACCTCCAAATCTCCATCACAAAATTGACCCATCGAAAACAGACAGACCGAGGCCTTCCACATAGTAAACCCCGCCGATTTCGATGTTCCCATTGACATAATCTCCGAGCCCATGATAGTCGCAAGTGATCGCTCCCGAACCCGACAAAGCAATGAACTTTGCAATAAAGTTTGATAACAGCTTAAGGTTGCTCGTCATGTGTCGGGAACATCCGCTATCAACAATCCAGAGAATGATCTCAGACACCGCATTACACACATGCATTTACACGTATGGAATAGAAGTAGATGTGGAACCCAAATGTTAGAGGGTTCCAAGGTGTATATTAGATATACACACATTAATAATTTTAGGCATCCATTTAAATCCTAGTGTGTTATATATCCATTTCGCCATCTATAACTACTCTTTGCTTTAGTCTTAGTGAATGCACTAGGTGGTACTACATTCTTAGGAGGTGAAACTGAGCTACAAAGATAGCAATGGTTGCCTTAGAATCTAAAGAAGGCGGTCTACCAAGCACGCACTTAGAATGATTAGTGGGCCTAGAGGTATTCCGATTCTTAGGATTCCGTAATCGAGAGATTATAGCTTTAGCAACACATTTGTCATGACAATCGAATTCATACTCTTCCGACAAATAACACAAGGTGCATCGATCAATATCAAAAGTACTTAACGGTTTAGCATTCGTTACATCACTATTTCTATTACATTTGCCGACGCAACATCTATAGTGGAAGCAACATGAGTCTTATTCGAGTCCTAGGGTGTTCTTCTACTTTAGCATTCCTTATTGATCTTTTCTTAGGTCGCAACTTCCTATTCTTCGATTGAGTGCTCCTAGGTCGTGAAGTGCGGACGCTTGGAAAAGACGCAACTATTCCTGCTTCAAGAGAGGAAACACATTAGCAACTTGTGATTTGGCAAGTAGGGATTCTAGGTTCACTTATTACTAAGTGTGACCGGTGCTAATCTCTTAATCACGGTAGGCGGAAGTTGTTCATACTTTCCTAACATTTCCTTAACTTAGAGATAGTGTGAATCAAATCTTGATTTTCGTAATCTAATATTACCAAAGAAAATTCATGACTTCTAGTGTGAGCAAGATAGTGATCAAGTTCGTTAGATGCTTCATGACGAGTCTTATTGAGTAAATCAAATATGACACCATATTCTGCTTAACTTTTGAAAGTTCTTGTTCATATTTTGAGATTTGACTTTTCAAAGACACGCTTTGATCATCCAGCTTGCTCAATTTTAGGATCGAAGATTTTGCACTCAACCGAGCGATTTTCTTTGAAAACTAAGTTGATGATTGTGAATATCTTTTCACACCAATGAAGACGACGCTTTGCATTGTAAATTTCATTGAGTAATCGCTTATTTTCGCTTTTAAAGACTCGATCCAAGCACATTATCGGTGTTCTCAACAGCTACAACATTTTCAACAATATCGCAGAGATGTAATCGATGCAAATGGCAAAGAATAAAGTAACACAACATTATGGATATCAAGACGATAACATCTTCCAAGAGTCGATCAACATCTTTTCTCAACATTTTCTTTTATGCTTAGTGTTAGAAATAGATGTTTCGCTTTCTCGAAAACGCTTTTCATTACCCCAAGTTCCTTATGAAAATCCTTTTCCTGTGCAATTGCACAACTTTTCAAGTTTTTAACATTAGGTAAAAGATTTTTCCGAAAAATGTCTCTTTGTTCTCGCGCCAGAGGCGATTGAAAATGTTCAACTTTGATTTCGTGAGCGATATTCTATCTCATGTTGTAAAATTTTGAGGTCACCATGAAAATGTCAAAATATCAAAGAATTTTTCGATTTTCGTGTTTTGAGTTTACTTCACTAATGGAAGGTAAAGGACCATAAGTTTGTGCAAAACTGCTTTGGGATTAACATTAGAAGACTCGTGTGTTTTGATGATAACCCTTGGTGTGTTAGAAGAACTGCTGGTGACGAAGTGACCGCTTTTTATAATTAAAAGGTTTGTTGTAAACAACGCTTTTTAATTTTGATCGACTCGCCTTCTCGCATCTAATTCCTCTTGACGATGATATTCAACAACACTCATAACAAGATTATCAATTTTGTATTCTCGACCGAAACTTCGTGAGTTGGTTTGAATGTTTTAGTGAAAGCTTTGGTTTGTAATCGCCTAGATTTTTTCCATATCCTTTTGATTGGGTTTTAAGGTAAACTTTTCAATAGTCATATCGATTCACCATGTTTGTAAACAATGCTTTAAACTCTTTAAGTTTGTTTTGCAAGTCGATAATTTCTTCAAGAAGGTCATCTACCCGATTCGTTGAATGCTTTTTGTATGCGGAGAACTGCTTTTGACAATTTAACAACTCACCTTTAGCTTTTTGATTTTCCAAGGTGAGAGCGTTAATTTGCTTTTTATGTTCATGTTTCAGCTTGTTCTAATTCGCATAACAAAGCATTCTTCGAGGCGGCTAGATCACGATCCGTCTCTAAATATTTTTCGCTTTGATGAGATTTTGCAAAGCGGCTTCAAAACCTTTTTCACGGTTTTCTTGAGTTTTGAAAAGTTGAGTTGCATTTGTAAGCATTCAAAATCCTTGGTTAACAAAGCATTTTTACTTTTTAAGGTTTGATTTAATGCAACACATTCAAGAATTTGGGATTGTTGGTCTTAAGTAATGTAACAAGATCCGATGAGGCAAAGGTTCATCGTGTTCAACGCGAGTCACAACATGATCATTATTTAGATCCTCAAGTATAACCACGAGTCAATTTGATTATCAAGGAAACCATAAGGTCATCCGATCGCCAAATGTAACTACGGGTTTATTTGAAAATCGCCGAATGAGATGTAGATGACTCATTTTGAACATTCCGAGCCGCGCTTGATTCGTATATTGATGGAGATATTAGTTCGTATATGATGATGGTTTGTTCGGCACCGAGACAAGCCATCGTTGTCATACACCGGGCCTGCTTTCACTCATGTGTAACTCTTGCATATTAGCCATCAACATAATAAATGATTGGCCTCGCAAGTCCTCCATATCATCATCCGAGTCTCAGATCCGCCATAAAGCTCGTTTTGTCCGTGAGAGATCCACCACCTTCATCCTTAAGAGCCAAAAGTAAAGCCTCTTTGAAATAAGCACCGCCCCTAGTCCTTGGCTTTGGGCATGCATTAGCCAGTGTCCCTTCTCATTGCGCTTGTAGCATCTAAGACCATTTAACCGATTCTCGAGCATTTCTGCTCCACCACTTGAGCTCATTGTTATTCCTACCCACAAGATTAAACCCTTGACCACCGCCCATCCGACGACCATAATCACGATTCTCAACTTCAACACGCCCATTGTTCACAACAACTTGAGTCCGTGTGTTAGATGAGGAACGAATACGATTGTTGGATTTGTTGGTGTAACGCCAAAAGCATTAGCAATCATCACAAATCCTTGTTGCAATGCTTCAACGGATCGATTTCCTCGCCGCTTCAATCGACATATGCTTGAGCATTGTTGTTGTATGGAACCAATTGATTTTGTTGAGGTTGTTGCCGTGAAGGTGTGTTTGAAGCGCTTGGTTGAGTTGTCGGTCGAGAGGATAATTCGCTGAGCATACAAGGCAAGTTGTTGATTATCCGGATGCGATCGCTTAGCAATTTGAGCACGGAGAATCCTTTCCCGATCAACTTCCTTTTCATGAGGCTTCAAGTAATCGTACAACAATCCATAAGTAGAATGATGCATATTCTTCGCTTGACGGAGAAAATGACATACTTCTCCCATTCGTGACCAAGACTACTCAGAACTTAGTATTCACCGCAATTCTTGGCATGATGATGTTGTGTTTATCCAAATCATTGATGATGTCTCGAAAATCGATGATGATAGGACTCTAGTGTCTCTCCGTGTTCAATCATGAAGTGTTCATAAGCCAAGTAAATTTTGGATTCCAAATCCTCCCGATTGAGTATGATCCTTCCATAAGAAGACTAATATGATCCCACATTTTTGTGCGCTTTTGAGCATCAACACTACGAAGAATTGGGTTTGGTAATCCTAAGAGGATGTATTCCATTGCAAGTTCATCACCTTCAGTGTAGAAGTTCAGAGCATTTAGATCCGCAACAAGAGCAATGTTGGTTTGTTCATCTCTTGTGGAACAAAGCAGCTGATCTCCTGCACAATGACAAGAGGCATCTCAAATGGACCTTCCAAGATAACCTTCTTTAAGAACTTTCCATGTGGCTTCTTCGATCACAAAACCTAAAGAACCTTATCACCCATTGATCGTAGTTTCGGAGTGAGCATTGGAGGTCTATCAAGTGATCCAACTTCATGAATTGATTGTTGGTCGCTTAAAGCTTCACACATCTTTGCAAACCAAGTGGGTTCCTTCATAGTGTTCCTTGATGGATGTTGATTGAAATCATTTGTGTAGGGTTGAACTTGAAGGCTTGGTGGTGGTTGAACCATTTGTGGTGGTGGAATTGCACCAATTTGTGGAGTATGTTGTCGATTAAATTGTTGTTGATAAATAGCTTGTTGTTGATTCCATTGTTGATGTTGTGGAGTTAATTGTTGTTGTTGTTGATGATTATAAGTGTGAGGAAATAGTTAGAGTATGGTGGTTGAGACATGTTGATAAACTTGTGTAGTAAAATGGATCTTTGTAGTCGAATGAACCTTTGTTGATGAAGTGTCCTTAGGCGAGAAAAGACAAGAAACCAAGTAGCACTTATGCGTAAAACACCAAAAGTTACGCGAATAATAAGGAGTTACGCTGAGGTTTTAGCTTACGCGTAAGTAGGAAAAAGCACTAAAGTTATGCGAGACAAAAGTTAGGCGAGAAAGTTAGGCGAGGATTACCTTATGCGAGACCTAAGTTTACGCGTAGTGAATCTTATGCGAGGATTTCACGCCGTAAGCTTATGCTTATGCGTAAGTTTAGGTTTTTTGCTCAAATGATCTTTTACACTATCACAAAGGCAAAAGATATCCAAAGTCGACGATTTTCGACTTATCCAAGTAAGAAAACACGGAATAAACCACGAAAATGAAGATCAAACCAAGGAAAATCTTACGCGTAATTTTAGGGTTTCAATACGCGTAGGATTACTCGTAATTTTGATTTTGCCCAAATGTGTTTCTAAACCGATTTTGTGTTATGGAATAGCTTCAATAGTACCAAAAGAACACAAAAGTGTGAAACTTGATGTACCAAAATCGCTAAACGGGTTACGCGTAGAACGACACCCAAGAACAAAAACACGCTCAAAACAACTATCCACGCATAAAGTTTGAAACTTTTGCCAAAACAAGTATTTTAACACCTTAAAACATTGAAAGTACAAGAATCTTGGATTAAAAAGTGTAAAAACAAGTTTTTAAGCGAACCAAAGTATCAAGGTGCTTTAGGCGAGGACCGAAACCCACTTCAAAACAAACACGATTCACCCAACTAGTAGGCGATTGATACCATCGTTAGGTCACTAGTTTTACAAACACAAGTTATAGAGAAAGAGATGAAGGCGGATGAACAAGTTATCACACACACACACACAATAATAATACGGTTAAGGCAAAGAGAGTGAAAAGAAAACTTGAACAACCAACCTCAAATGAGGGTTTACAAGAGATTTATAGAGAGGAAGCTAGGCAACACCCTAGTTCCCATCCTTTCTTATATGGGCTTGGGCCTAAGCTTATGGGCCTTCTACATAAGCTAGACCTTAAACAAACATAAAGGCCATAATAAAGCTACCTATTACATATGAAATATAAATACTTGAAATATCTGCTTAGGAGTGATTCCAACACATCATTTATTGCTAAAGCAAAACAATAGCAATTACTTTCTACTGAAATTCATTTAAGTTTTCAACGTTATAGATAAGGTGATGGGATCATTTATTTTTCTACTTATGCTAAAGAAAAATGACTTATAAAATAAGTACTTTTTAAATTAGTGTTTGGATTTGCTTATTTTATAAAAATGCAATAAGATTTAAAAAATAATAATTTTAATAGAATTTTTCAATTAAGTTCATTTATATAAATTTTTAAGTTATATATATGAGAGTGAATGGCAAACTGAGAAATAAGTTCATTTATATAAATTTTAAGTTATATAAATTTTAAGTTATATATACTGAGAAATAAGTAGCTCTTAAACTTTTATGAAAAACTGATTTTTTGCTTAAAAAACAACAGAATGGCAAACGGTGTTTGAATGAAATTTTTTTTTTTTTTTTTTTTTTGGCTTAAATAAAGCATATAAGCTGAAAAGCAGATAAAATAAGCAATCTCAAGCACCGTCATAAAAACTAATGACCATGGAGTTATAATGTCAAAAAGGTTTTGCTGAGGTGTAATTTGTATGCTAAAGTTGATATGTAGTGGTGATATTGAATAGTATGAGTATTCTTAGATGGTCAGTATTAATTAGTTTAGTTTTCAAATGTTGTCTTTCGTATAAGTCGATCATCTAATGTGGCCATGGTAAGTTATGGATTCGAATTTTCAGGTGTTGAAGACCATTGTTGAGTGTTTGTGTCCGAGTGTACGACATCGGTTATAATTCGACCACCTCTATGGGAAACAAACATATAATCTGCTAACAAACCACTTCAATAACAAGCATATTATAAATCCTCCTCGTCATCCATATTTACACCTTATGACAAACATATAATTTTTTCTCCACAACTATTACACGATGCTATAGAAGCTGGTAATTGCTTGAGTAGCATTCACTCGCAATATAAATATAAACAAAACTATAAAAGATATAGAATGTGATGTGGCCAAATCCCACTTCTAAATCGTCTCAATACAAACCTCAATCTCTTAACATCAACACACACAGTGGCGGAACTTGGCCATTAATTTTAGGGGGCCGAATCGGAGATTTATTTATAACCTCAACTAAATTACCCCTAAACCTACAATATTTACATTGTGTGTCAGAATTTTGGGGCCGACCTCCCCGCCTCATAAAGGTCCGCCCGAACACACGTAAATTACGCATCAACACTTTCATCATTACTACATCCACACGACTTCTATTACCAATCACCTACATTTTTAAAATTAACTTAACTCATAAGAACTGAGTGACGAGCATGCAAGATATGACACACCACACAAGCATAAATTGTGAAAAAAAAAAAAAAAAGCTATTGAAATAGGCCGTTCTAATTTTCGCACTTCGACGTCAATACTCCCAAACCGGACCCTTCTCCATCTTTTACATTGCTATCACCACTATTAGCAAAAACATATCAGGGATATATAGTGAAGGTGTTTGCTCATTTAATTTAATAAATTTGATTGAACTAGTGACAGTAATGGAAGAATGTGGCGGTCACTGTTGAGATGATGATTATGAATGAGATATGATTGTGGAATTGAGAGAAGTGAAGACGGTGTACGTTCTGTAAAAAGTGTTATAGAGTATCAGGTTTGGAAACCCACATCGGGTTGGGGCAAGAATTTATGTCTGTATATATACTTTGGTGTTATGGGATAGTTAACTTGTGATGAGTACTATGTTGATGGTTGTTTGGGTTTATTGATTTTACAAAAGATAAAGGCCTAAACCCTAAACAACCATTATCTTATACAATTCATCATATATATATTTTTTACTTGGGGTGACAAAATAAGTTTATCGCAGGGTGGTTTACAAATAGTTGAAATGCGTGGTGGATCGATGCGCAGCAGTCAGCTGTTTAATCACTCAAGCTCGCCACTCAGCGAATGGCGCATCGTAATCGCCTTTAAACCGCCAAGCACGAATGCAATGAAGATCCGAGGAGTATAGTGTTTCCGGTCGTTATGTCCCAATGAGCTATGCAAATGGATTATCAAACGACAATGATCGGAAGTTCAATGTAAAAAGGATCCGAATAGATTATAACTACGTAAAAAGCCAACAAATTACAACGGCTTAAATGCAAATTAAAGGAAATTAAAAGATAAGAAATATTAAATAAACGCTATCACTATATTTAAATGATGTTTTTGTTTTTATGTTTTACAAACCGAAATTAAAATCTACGCGACGCATAAATTAAAAAGTGAAACTTACACAATAATGATCCTAAAAATATGAAATGATATTTTACAAACCTAATGATAAAAGAAAATTTTTAGAAAAATAAAATTATTTTTATAACTATTAAATTAATTATTATTAATTAACAACTAATTTTAACTATTTAATAATTACCTAAAATACAAGAAAATATAAAATAAAGCTAGAAAAATAAAATTATGAATTGGAAAAGTCTAAAATATCAAAAGAGAATTTTCAAAACTATTTTTATATTTTTCTGATTATTTTTGTATTTTTTATGAATTTTAAACTATTAAAAACTAATTAAATTATCTAAAAATACAAAATAAACTATGAAAAATCTGGAAAATTACTTTTTTACTTTTTATATTTATCTAAACTTAAGAAAATGAAAATTATTTTTTGAACCTTTTCTCAATTTTTGTATTAAAAGCTAATTAAAATGCTTAAAACTAATTTAAATTAAGAAAATAGCAAATCAACTTGGAAAATCTGAAAATTTCAGGAAAACTCTAAAATTATATAAGGAATCTAAGAAAATTAGAAAAACAAGTGCTTATGTGGAGGAATTAAGAACTGCTATAGCAAGTGCTTTGAAATAAGCACTTGGAATAAGCTAATGAGCAAAATAAGCTACCAACTGTTTACAAAAGTTCTAAACTGCTAAAATAACTAAAATGCAACAATTCCTACTGGTTTTTAACCACTGGATTACTGAATACACAGATTTGGCTTATTTGATTTTATAAACTAAAACAGATTTGGGTACCAACTTTGAACACAAGCACAAGCTTAAAAATAAGCTCAAACTGAAAACTACAAATTGGAAACTAAAGCAGACCTGGGTGAGAGTAAGTGTAACGCCCCAACCCCACAAGGGTAAAGGAATCACAAGTAATGGTGTCATATCAAAGCAAACATATAAACCAAAAGAAATCTTCAACATAAATATGGAAATAATCCAAGTCAAAAGACTTCAATACATAGGTCCCAATGAAAATAAACTCCAAATGAAATGTCTAAAACATAAAGTCTAAATGGCATCATAAGATCAAAGCTAAATCTCTAAGGTAAGTCCACTCAAGACTCATCCCAAAGCAATACCCACCCAATGCTTAGACACCGTCATGAAGAAAAGAAAAGTGCTACCGAGCTTCAAAAGCCCAAAGGAATGATATACAAGCTAAAACGAATACGAAAACTAAAACGAATACAAATAAAGTGAAAGAAAACAAGAAGTCATATTCATTTCAAAAGATAATTCGTAATATACGAATAAGTTTTATAGCTAACTACCTCGAACCCGCATATATGCCATATCGTAAACATATCATAATCACATAAGGCAACATTTTGTAGGGAGACCTACCAGAGTTATGAAGGACGCATGCACGCAGATCAATCATCGATAACATATAATGATAATATATGGCATATAATGATTTAGGATGCATCCATACGCCCACGTATGATATTAATAATATAATTCAAATTGAGCTCATACAGATAATGATAAGGGACGTGGCGTAACATCACTCATCGCCTAGAGTCATGTCAAGTGCATTTGTTGACATGGACATGGAACCCCATGACTAGTTAATAATTGGCTCGGTGTCAAACTATCGAGGTCAAATAAGAATGTCATAACCGATATAGATCATATTTTATCAAATGTTTAATCATGTTTTCAAAATCGAAATCTTCATATCATATAGTTCAAAATCAAATGGTTTATGATTCAAAAATCAAAGTTCGGATAAACAATACCAAATAAACACATTAGGTTCATAGCAAAGGCTTAGGAAATCCTAATATGAAAACGAAAAGAAAACGATACGAAACCTTTATCGAAAAGGTCGAATATCCGTACCTTATTCGAAACAAAAGATCAAAAGTCGAAACAGGAAAGCAAAGAATTACTCCTTCTTCACGTAACCTATATACATTAATGTCGATATTATTAATGATTCCATAATCGCAAAATGATCCTTTAATATTTTAGGTTTCCATAATTAAATGAGACTTAAATGTTTTAATATTAATATCGTAAATTAGGGTTTATATGTCTTTTATTAAAGTTTAGGGTTTCTCATTCTTTAATGTCTCATTAATATGCATTAACTTACATGTTACGCCTTTTAATGACTAGTTACTTAACCTAACACGTCACATAATACTCTTTCCTTTTTATGTTTCACCATACACGCTTATGATTTTATGTGACATATAAGTTACTTATTACTCGTACTAATTACGATTTACTCTATTAGGGTTTAGCATAACTTACTAAATTAACATGTCAAAACTAGGGTTTACGTTAATATAACCTTTACTTAATTAATGTATCTTCAAATCTTATATGTAACTCGATTCAAATTAGGGTTTAACACTAGTCTTAGCTCATCTTCTTACTTTACATATTCAAGTTATTAAGTTATATTCATTATTCAAAACTAAACATGGTTCGTCCAAAACTCATATGGTTCGCCATTATTAAAACGACACAAACATAACTCGATTCATTATTACATCTTACATATCCAACTCTTAATTAGTCACTAGGTTAACTTAGTTAGGGTTTTCTCTTGTTTCGGTTCACACCTCTCGGCCACAAAAGAAAAGAAACAAAACGCGACGAAACAAAATATAACTTGACATATACATGCAAAGTACGTTAAAGGAAGACAAATAAACGATATACCTTCACTTGATTGAGCAAAATCGACACCAAGGGTGTTTGTCTATGCTCGGCCGAATAGGGAGAAAAAGAAAAAGAAGAGCAAAATAACTAGGGTTCCAAACTTATGATTATGTATGGTATATATAGTTGTAGTATTTGAGTTAAACTAGGAAAGTAATTGGGTTTGGGTTTTGGGTCCAACCGAATCACCATCACCACGCCACCATTGGGCTTCGCCCTTGGCTCACGAACACAAAAATCACGGCCCAAATCATTTACTTAAACTTTAATTCTTCGTCGTATCAAAATCAATTACATAATATATTTTAGTTAGGGTTTTTAAATATTCGCAAGTTAATCTTTAATTTCTTTAAGTGTTATTAATATATTTTACGATTTTATAATTTTTAATTCCAAGGGTATTTTAGTCTTTATTTGGATTTTAAATTTTCGTGTTTTACAATTCTTCCCTTTAAAGAAAAATTTTCGTCCTCGAAAATTGAATGAAACGAAATGAAAAGAAAACGAAACGAAATGAGAACATACCAAACTATTCAAAGAAATGAGGGTAACTAGCACGCATCGACTCCTCGGCTTCCCAAGTAGCCTCACGCTCGTGATGATTTTCCACATAATCTTAACGAATGGAATAACTTTATTCCTCATAACTCTTTCTTGTCTTTCCGAATAGCTTCGGTTCTTCGATAAAGACATATCGGATTGAATTTGATCAAACGGATAAGAAGCAACGTAACGGATGATAGTTGTATCCCCAGGAGTGATACATGGAAAACGCCATGAACATGCGATAACCGAGGCGGAAGTGCTAAACGATACGAAACTTCTCCTATTCGCTCTAGAATCTCAAACGGTCCAATAAATCGAGGACTAAGCTTGCCCTTGATTCCAAAACGCTTCACACCTCTAAACGGCGAAACTTTCAAAACACACGATCTCCAACCCGAAATTTAAATCACGACGATGCTTATCAAGATAACTTTTCTCGACGAGACCTAGCTTCCTTCAATTTCTCTCTAGCCACGCCTACTTTCTCATTAGTGATCTCGATCATTTCCGGTCCTTCAATCAAACGCCACCCACTTCATCCCAACAAATAGGTGCTCTACACTTCCTTCCATAAAGAAGTTCCAACGGCGCCGCTTTAATGCTAGCATGCCAACTGTTGTTATAAGCAAACTCTACTAAACACAAATATTCATCCCAACCGCCACCATTCTAAAGCACAAGCCCTTAGCATATCCTCTAAGGTCCAGATAGTCCTCTCTCGACCGACCATCCGTTTGAGGATGAAATGCCGTACTAAAGTTAAGTCGAGTACCCCAAGCTTTCGCAAACCCTTCCGTAAACGAGAAGTAAAACACGGATCTCTATCGGACACAATAGATGCTCTGAGTACCATGAAGTCTAACGATCTCTTGTGAAAAATCTCCGCCAATTTACCAATACCATAATCCTTCCCGACAGGCAAGAAATGAGCAGACTTGGTTAGCCGATCAACAACCACCCAAATCGCATCATGTTTCTTCCTAGTAAGAGGTAATCCACCACAAAATCCATAGATATCTTATCCCACTTCCATGTTGGAATATCCAATGGTCAGAATAATCCACTAGCCCTCCGATGTTCAATCTTAACTCGCGACAAATCATACACTTCACACAAACGCCGCCACATCTTGCTTCATGCCGCTCCACCAAAAGTATCGTTTCAAATCCCTATACATCTTGGTAGAACCAGATGAATAGTGAAAGGAGAACTATGAGCTTCACCATAACTTTCTCAATGGCACCGATCATGGGAACACAAAGCCTATCTTCATACCATACAATACCGTCATTATCAACCTTAAACTCCGCTCGCTTACCTTCTTCAACATTTTGCACCACGCCCACACCACCGTCATCTTTCTCGAGCTTTAATTTGCAGATAAGGTTCGACTCCACCTTCATACTAGCCCAAGATCCATCAAAACCTCGACACACATCTCAACATCCAAACTCTAAGTCACGCAAAATCCTAGGCTCAATCTTGATACTGCAAGAATGCCCGATTTCGCTAAGGCCAAGAATCACGTTAGCCTTACCGGATGGTACCGAATGTTGGTGTCATAATCCTTAAGAAGTTCTAACCATCTTCTTTGTCTCATGTTAAGTTCCTTCGAGTGAAAATATACTGAGACTCTTATGATCGCGAATATATCACACGCCTCCATACAAGTAATGTCTCCGCATCTTCAACGCAAACACCACCGCAGCCTAACTCAAGATCATGAGTTGGGTAATTCTCCTCATAAGGTTTTAGTCAAGCATAAGCTATTACCTTCCCATGTTGCATCAAACACAACCTAATCCTTTCTTAGATGCATCAGAGATTTGAAATCCTCTCGAACCACTGGAAGAGTCAAAATAGAGCCGACACCAATCTCCGCTTCAACTCTTCAAAACTCTTCTCTCGCTCATCCGTCCATACAAACTTTTCACCTTTTCTCATCACTTGGGTTAGGGTAGAGCTAAGCGAGAGAAACCTTCAACAAAACGCCTATAGTAACCAAAGAAGTCCAAGAAAACTCCTCGACCTCGCCATCGTCAGAGGTCTTGGCCATTTAGTGATAGCCTCAACTTTAGACGGATCCATGGTTATACCATCACCGACACGATATGACCAAGGAAAGCAACTTGTCTCAACCAAAATTCGCGACTTCAAAATTTGGCGCACAACTTCTTCTTCCTCAAAATCTCCAAAACTATACGGAGATGTTCTTCATGCTCTTCTTCGCACTTAGAGTAAACCAAAATGTCATCGATGAAGACAATAACGAACTTGTCGAGAAACTCATGGAAAACACGATTCATCGTGTCCATAAACACAAGAAAGCGCATTGGTCAAACCAAAAGGCATAACTAGAAATTCGTAATGACCATATCCGCACGAACGCGGTCTTAGGAACATCTTGCTCCTTCACACGAATCGATGGTAGCCGACCTCGTGTCAATCTTCAAAAGAACTTAGCTCCTTGCGCTTGATCAAACAAATCGCCTATACGCAGAAAGGATAACGGTTACGAATGGTAATACGATTGAGTTCACGATAGTCGATACATAGACGCATGCTTCCATCCTTCTTCTTCACAACCCAAGACTTCAAACACTTCTCAATATGAGTGATCCACCTCGGCCTCGAGAGGAGTAGCAGCGAAGCTAAACGAAGAGGCTTCACCACCAAACGCCGAGCCAAGTATGAATACCGACGGTTGATTTCCTCCACCACTACCCGGCACCATTCGACACGAATGTTGTTGATCACCGCTCCATCATCTCGTGTAGTCAAACCAGGGAAAAGAGAGTTGAGAGCATTCGCAATCGCAAAGATCCATGTTAACAAAGATCATCGCTCCATCCGCGCCACCGTAGTACGAGTTCGAACCATCTAAACGATTAGCAAAATGAACAAAGGTAAGATACGAAATGGAAGTACGAAGGAATCCTAAAGTCTACCCAAATCCTCATAGGTCAAATCCTAAACTCTAAGGTCTCGAAACCTAGGCTCCATATGTCACAGGTCCTGACTACAAGTCGTAAACCTGGGCTCTGATGCCATAAATTGTAACGCCCCAACCCCACAAGGGTAAAGGAATCACAAGTAATGGTGTCATATCAAAGCAAACATATAAACCAAAAGAAATCTTCAACATAAATATGGAAATAATCCAAGTCAAAAGACTTCAATACATAGGTCCCAGCGGAAAATAAACTCCAAATGAAATGTCTAAAACATAAAGTCTAAATGGCATCATAAGATCAAAGCTAAATCTCTAAGGTAAGTCCACTCAAGACTCATCCCAAAGCAATACCAGCCCAATGCTTAGATACCGCCATGAAGAAAAGAAAGTGCTACCGAGCTTCAAAAGCCCAGTGAATGATATACAAGCGAAACGAATACTAAACGAAAACGAATACAAATAAAGTGAAAGAAAATGTTGAAGTGATGAGTCTCAAATACTCATCATTTTGTACAATATAAACCGCAAAATCATCCGAAAACACTCAAAATGCATCAAAATGATGAAAATATCACAAATCGTTGTTTTATGTGTTTTAAATGCAAAATATCAAAATCGATGAAAAACATATCAAATTTGCAAAATTGCGCTTTAGTCCCCAAGTTTCAAAAGTTGTCAAAAAGCAGTCCTCGAGCACAAAATTTCAAAAGAAAAGTCACCAAAGGTCCTTTTTAAATCATAACTTGTCAAATTTAGTCCTTTGGTGAAAAATATGAAAAGTTTGAGAAAATTATGTTAGGCCCTTCAACTTTGAAATTTGGCGAAATGGCCCTGAAATTGGAGAATGGCAAGTTTGGTCCTTGTACTTTGTGAGATTGTCGCTTTAGTCCTTAGAGCAACTTGGCGAAATTGGCGAAATGGTCCTTGCATTTTCGAAATTGCACATTTAGTCCTTGTGTTTTATAAGCCTTTTAAACCAATTTGGACCCTTCCACCTCATATTGGACCCCGCCACTTTACCATTTTGAACCCTCTTTTGTATTAATAGCTCGTAGTCAACCCTCCGTCAAAACAATCACCCCATGGCGCCATTTTCTCCACCTCTCCAACCGCCTGCACCTCTCCACACAACCCATCCCTCCTCTCCATATCACCTTCCTGCCCCTCCACATCAACACAAAACAAATATCATTAAATTCACCCTCTCCAAACACTCAATCCCCAACAATCATCAAATAGCAATTCCCGCCAAAATTGACATTTTGGCCATATCTCACAAAAGTCATCCAAAAGCCTAAAAAGGTGGGATTAATTCGTAAGAGAGAGAAAGATGTTGGATATAAAAGAAAAGAGAATGAAGCTTGAAGAGGAGTAGTTAGTTTTATTTTTTTTCCTTAGTGTCGCTTTTTTAATAAAATGTCTTAGTTTGATTCCAAATATTGTATTTTCGCTTTTGTATCATATTTTAGTTAAATTATCATTGTAATGTGTTTGTGATTATCAATCTAAGTTTCCATATTTGTCTCAAAATTTTATATCCACTGTTGAACTTTTCAGTTTCAAACTCTATTGTCCAAGTTTGTTAAAGGCTTATTTTAAGCTTCATTAAGTTTATTTAAGCATTTGAAAACTTTTTATAAGCTCATATTTCATTTTCAAGTAAATTTGAAGGAAAGTCAACAAAAGTCAAAGAATCAAAAGTCAATCTATTTCCTGTTAATTTCTGGTTTTAGTTTGTTAAAATGATGAGTTTTATGTTTATATAAGTTTTTAAATCAGTCTTAGATAGAATCTCATCAGGTTGTAGTGGTTTTAATGCATTTTGGAATTTAAAGGAGTGTTTGGTTTAAGCTTATTTGAGGTCAAAACCCATTTTTTACCCACTTTGACTCTCAAAGTCAAAGTGGTTTAAGATCTAAGCAAGTTTTTTTAAATTGTGTTTAA
This sequence comes from Chrysanthemum lavandulifolium, assembly GCA_022545495.1. Lineage (NCBI taxonomy): Eukaryota > Viridiplantae > Streptophyta > Magnoliopsida > Asterales > Asteraceae > Chrysanthemum > Chrysanthemum lavandulifolium. Next base: position 93,859,114 of record CM040242.1, on the reverse strand, counting down.
CTCAGATTGCAAAGGTTTGTAAGATTTGGCTCTAAAAAATTTTCTCATATCTGTTTCTGTACAACAGCTAAGCTGCTGATTGCAGCTTACTTTTCCAAGCTTATTGTTGATCTAAAACTCTTCCAAACTAGTTTTCTTGCATCACTTCATGCCCACCTAGACATAGGATTAGTTAGTTTGCTTTTAGGAATAGTCTAGCTTAGTTAAAATTGCATTTTAAATATGCTCAAAACCACTTCAAGAATCACATAGAGCTCTGCAGCTCCACTAAGCTTTTCATAGCTTATTATTGTCGTTTCTAAGCTTATTCTTAGCTCCCAAGTAGCTTTTTAGGTAGCCCCCCATCCCTAGTTTACATGTGTGAGCTTTTAGTAGTATTAGGGAGTCTCCTAAGTGCTTAAAAATCAGCTCAAACAGACCCCACTAGCCCTGTTTGGCTGCTGCAGTCACAGCAACAGTTTTAATCATTTCCTTGCTTTAGCTTATTTATGCTTATTTGGTGGTTCCCCTTAGCTTATCTAGATACCTTAGTGCCTTTTTATGTGATGTAGATTATGATTAATTAGAGTTTAGCTTATTTAATGCTTAATAGTCCTTATCCATTTTTTTGCTTATTTTCCATTTCACTTAAGATTTCCATTTAAGAACCGCTTATTGCTTCCTCTTTTGTGCTTACTCACTGAACTCTAGCTTATCATGATTACCTTTTACATGTTTTAGCTTATTCCTAAGTCTAACTGCTTATCTTCGTTTTCTTTGTACTTAAATCAGTCAAAAGGGTGTTTGTTTTGTGCTACTCACACTAATCGTTGGAGATAAGCAGTTCATACTGCTTATTCCAAGGTTTTGTCAAAAGTTGTTTTCACAAAAAAGTTTAGTTTTAGTCTTATAACAAAGTTGCAAAAAGAAAATTTGAAAAAAAAAAATAGTTTGAAAAAAAAAGGTACCACAGGATTCGAACCTGGGACCTCTTGCTCACGCTCACAACACAACACACTCAAACCAACTGCCCTAGGGTCTTTTCAGGTTTAATCTTGCTCCAATTAATATTTAAAGTACCATAGCGCTTTAAGTCATAGCTTATTAGCTTTTAGTAGCTTATTTCGTAAAGTAGTATACCACTTTTTCATTTTTCTTAAAACCAAGATAACCTAAAGTATTTTTAGTGAAAATTTCGATTTTTCTAAAATCATTTAGTATTTTTATAATTAAATTAGATGAAATTAGTTTTAAATCATAATAAATAATTTAAGAGTCTAAAAATACCCGCTTTTTCCTAAAATTTTCTTTTGTCATGTAGAACGAGGAAAATTGCTTTTACACTTGTAGGACTTTTATTTCACAAATTTTACGCTTTGTCTTGCGCCCAACAGAATTTTTATAAATAACGACGTTTTCATTTTAAATCTAGTTTTTAGATAATTTGAGTTTACGTTTTAGTTAATATAGTTTATTTAAGATATTTTGTTTTATAAAATCACAAAAACATCATTGTAAAAATATTGATAGCGTTTATTTAATAGATTCTAACTTTTTAATTTTCTTAATTTGCATTTAAGTCGCTGTTATTTATAAACTTTTTCAGTAGTGTAATTATCCTATTTAAATCCCTTCTGATCACTATCATTAGTGATCATTCTATCGTCTGAATCTGTGTTTGCACACCATTGAGTCTCCGTGGGACTAAACGACCCGGGAATCCACTGTATTCTCTGATCTTAATTGTATTTGTGTTTAAGTTTGTTTTAAGTCTTTTTGACTTGACTGCTTATGCAGATCAAAATTTTGGCCACGGGAGGCTTTAGCGTGTGTTTAGCCTTTTCGCACCCATTCTTGCACATAACCCATCTTTTGTAAAAAGTTTTTTGTAAAGTTTTCAAAAATCCAAAAAGTTCATTAACACTTTTCCTAAAGTGTTAAAAACGCCAAAAATATTTTCATTCTTTGTTTTTATCAAAATGTTTTTCAAAAATATCAAAAATATTCCTCTTTACCCTCTTACCTTTTTGATTCTTCATTTCTTACCCTCTGTTAACCTTTGATTCTTTCTATGTCTTATCCTCACCCTCTTGGTTGTCAATGGTGTGGTAGTCCTTATAATGGTGGCAATTGCCCCAGTTGTAGCATGGTGGATTCAGAAGCGGTCCATCTATAACTGTGATCCCTATTCCTACCATAACACGACCGATTTATTCCATCGGCTACCACACCGTGAGACTCAGTAGCTTTCTCATGTTGTGAGTATGGAGGTCCTCACTCTAGCTCGGATTGTCAAACAGGAACCCATTTCCTTGTAACGATTACACGCTCTTCATATCATGACCAACCTCTACAAGACCAAATGATTCACTTCCTCAAAATCTTCTCCTTGATCTTTGGATTTAGTGAAAGATTTGAAGGAATCTAAACACTCCCATGATAATCCAAATGAAAATCAATGGAAGTTTTGTTAGTCAAGAGCGGTCGCTAAATTAGATTCCCAGTTATTGTTTGAAAAATGCATGCTAGGAATCAATTGCAAAAGAAAAGCGCCAAATCTAGCTCTCGATTCCGCTTTCATTCACGATGACGATGATGATGAAGATATCCTTGATATCTTACAATTTTATAACGGTTCATCAAGTTCATCGCTTGAAACTCCTTCCATGAAGAATCGGGGAGAAAAGACTATGATGGAATTACTAGCAAAAGAACAAATGGAAAGTATAAAACATATGTATGCTAGTCCATCTAATCTCCTCGATCTGTTGTTATCACACCGATATTCCCACTCACTCTCTAAACATGGGGATGAGCTTTTTAGCACTATTCCGAAATGGAATCGCCTAGTGTTGAGGACCTTATCCCAATCCCGAGAGAGTCATGGAATTTCGATCATCCGTGTGATATCCCTTTCCTCTCGAGTGTTCTCAAGATCATTTTGAAACTTTCTCGATCTTAGCGACGATTGTGCTTCCTATGGAGACATCGAGCACGCTGAGGCATCACTTCCACAACTGATGTCGATCCCTCTCGAGGAGTTCTCCGTGAACTCACTCACATCAATCCACTCTTTGATTTCAAGCCGATCCGGGAGACCGAAAGTCTCATTGTTAATGATCGCTCACTCACTTCTTATCCCAATCAATCCAATAGAGAATGTTGATCACTTTGTTCCCAAACATTCAAAGCTACTTTCACTAATCCTCTATTTGAATTCAACTCGATTCACTTCAATTTCGAGAATCCACTCTTTGATACTCGGATCGAGGATAGTGATGAGCCCACAATGGAACAAGAGTTCACAAATTCACATCATGTGAATGATTCTCTTCATGAGGAGTTCGCCGGTGAACTCTCTCATATCATATCTCCGCTGAGTATAATTGCTTGGATGGCAAAATCATGATCGGGAGAGAATCTCAATTTGCATAGTTATGACAAATCTTCCCACCCTCCCAACCGAGATGCCTTCCAACCCAAAGAGCTCAACCAATAAAATCCAAATTAGTGCAATTGCACTTAATCCCGAGGAAGAAGATCTAGTTATGATTGTTATCATGATCTTCCTTCTTTTCTTCACCTACTCGGTGACTTCTCCTGCTCTTCACTCCTTCGGAATGAAGACACTATTTTGATCCCGCTTTCATTCATCATTTTGAGCCGGTTCTCTATATCTCATCGGTGTGGAACTTTCGCGGCTTCAAATGTTTGTCCAAACATCTTGAATGAAAGTCCGATGGAGATTGTTTCTTCCACGTTGTTTCCCATGAACCAATGAATGCGGGTCGAGTCAAGCTAGCGACTCGGTAATCAAAAACAAGAGCACACAACCATATGGGTTTTCACCCATTATTCTGCTTCTTACCCCTTTCTACCACCCTAGTGCTGGGGAGTTTCCCACATGTTGTATATTCTCATTCTTTCCAAAAAAAAAAAAAAAATCTTTCTAAATAATGGCCGAATATTTCCTTTTACGTTCTTTGTTTCGCATAACCACCGGTATTTTGAATATTGAGGCAATATTCATTTCTAAGCTGGGGAATTTCGCGAATTTTATATATTATTTACCCAATTCCCGCTTTTGGCCAAAATTTTTTTTGGAGTAAGTGTTCTACACTTACTCATCCAGTTATCATCCGCCATGTCTCAGAAACAAAAGGATTGGCTAATCCAGAGCAAACGGCTCTTGGTAAAGATATATCAAATCCGCTTATATGGCTTGCAATTTGCCCAAAATTGTATGGTTCTCAACTCACCATATCCTAAAAAGTGAAGAGTTGGCTAGCCCGCAAGGTTATGGCTTGTGGTAAAGGCAATGGAAAATCCATAATTGGTATTCACTCACCAAAGATAATTCGATAATTTATCTAAGAGTTGGCTAGTCCGTATGGCACGGCTTCCGTAAAGACAAAATCAAATCCGTTGAAAGTCGGTGGTTTGCTCAAAATCACATGGTTATCGGTGTACCATGGTTCTTACTTGAATCAAACATTTGGCTACTCCGTATAATGGCTTTTGGTAAAGAGATTAAAATCCATTATGTTTTTCAAATCATTGCTAGGGACTAGCAATATCTCAATATGGGATTGATGAGTCTCTAAATACTCATCATTTTGTACAATATAAACTGCAAAATCATCCGAAAACACTCAAAATGCATCAAAATGATGAAAATATCACAAATCGTGTTTTATGTGTTTTAAATGCAAAATATCAAAATCGGATGAAAAACATATCAAATTTGCAAAATTGCGCTTTAGTCCCCAAGTTTCAAAAGTTGTCAAAAACAGTCCCTGAGCACAAAATTTCAAAAGAAAAGTCACCAAAGGTCCTTTTTAAATCATAACTTGTCAAATTTAGTCCTTTGGTGAAAAATATGAAAAGTTTGAGAAAATTACAAGTTAGGCCCTTCAACTTTGAAATTTGGCAGAAATGGCCCCTAGAAATTGGAGAATGGCAAGTTTGGTCCTTGTACTTTGTGAGATTGTCAGTTTTAGTCCTTAGAGCAACTTGGCAGAATTGGCAGAAATGGTCCTTGCATTTTTCAGAAATTGCACATTTAGTCCTTGTGTTTTATAAGCCTTAAACCAATTTTGGACCCTTCCACCTCATATTGGACCCCTGCCACTTTACCATTTTGAACCCCTCTTTTGTATTAATAGCCTGTAGTCAACCCTCTGGTCAAAACAATCACCCCATGGCGCCATTTTCTCCACCCTCTCCAACTGCTCTGCACCCTCTCCACACAACCCATCCCCCCTCCTCTCCATATCACCTTCCTGTCCCCTCCACATCAACACAAAACAAATATCATTAAATTCACCCTCTCCAAACACTCAATCCCCAACAACTGTCAAATAAGCAATTCCCGCCAAAATTGACATTTTTGGCCATATCTCACAAAAGTCATCCAAAAGCCTAAAAAGCAGGTGGGATTAATTCAGAAGAGAGAGAGAGAAAGATGTTGGGATATAAAAGAAAAGAGAATGAAGCTTGAAGAGGAGTAGTTAGTTTTATTTTTTTTCCTTAGTGTCGTTTTTTTTAATAAAATGTCTTAGTTTGATTCCAAATATTGTATTTTCGCTTTTTGTATCATATTTTAGTTAAATTATCATTGTAATGTGTTTGTGATTATCAATCTAAGTTTCCATATTTGTCTCAAAATTTTATATCCACCGTTGAACTTTTCGCTTCAAACTCTATTGTCCAAGTTTGTTAAAGGCTTATTTTAAGCTTCATTAAGTTTATTTAAGCATTTGAAAACTTTTATAAGCTCATATTTCATTTTCAAGTAAATTTGAAGGAAAGTCAACAAAAGTCAAAGAATCAAAAGTCAATCTATTTCCGTTAATTTCGGTTTTAGTTTGTTAAAATGATGAGTTTTATGTTTATATAAGTTTTTAAATCAGTCTTAGATAGAATCTCATCAGGTTGTAGTGGTTTTAATGCATTTTGGAATTTAAAGGAGTGTTTGGTTTAAGCTTATTTGAGGTCAAAACCCATTTTTTACCCACTTTGACTCTCAAAGTCAAAGTGGTTTAAGATCTAAGCAAGTTTTTTTAAATTGTGTTTAACTCAGATTGCAAAGGTTTGTAAGATTTGGCTCTAAAAAATTTTCTCATATCTGTTTTCAGATACAGCCTAAGTCATTGATTCGACTACTTTTCCAAGCTTATTGTTGATCTAAAACTCTTCCAAACTAGTTTTCTTGCATCACTTCATGCCCACCTAGACATAGGATTAGTTAGTTTGCTTTTAGGAATAGTCTAGCTTAGTTAAAATTGCATTTTAAATCTGCTCAAAACCACTTCAAGAATCACATAGAGCTCATAGCTCCACTAAGCTTTTTCATAGCTTATTATTAAGCTGTTCTAAGCTTATTCTTAGCTCCCAAGTAGCTTTTTAGGTAGCCCCCATCCCTAGTTTACATGTGTGAGCTTTTAGTAGTATTAGGAGTCTCCTAAGTGCTTAAAATCACTCAAATGACCCTACTAGTTTGCTTCGTCATTGCAATCCAAGAATGCTTTTAATCATTTCCTTGCTTTAGCTTATTTATGCTTATTTGGTGGTTCCCCTTAGCTTATCTAGATACCTTAATGCCTTTTTATGTGATGTAGATTAGGATTAATTAGAGTTTAGCTTATTTAATGCTTAATAGTCCTTATCCATTTTTTGCTTATTTTCCATTTCACTTAAGATTTCCATTTAAGAACCGCTTATTGCTTCCTCTTTTTGTGCTTACTGTGAACTCTAGCTTATCATGATTACCTTTACATGTTTTAGCTTATTCCTAAGTCTAACTGCTTATCTTCGCTTTCTTTGTACTTAAATCACAAAAGGGTGTTTGTTTTGTGCTATCACACTAATCGTTGGAGATAAGCAGCTCATAACGCTTATTCCAAGGTTTTGTCAAAAGTTGTTTTCACAAAAGTTTAGTTTTAGTCTTATAACAAAGTTGCAAAAGAAAATTTGAAAAAAAAATAGTTTGAAAAAAAAGGTACCATGTGATTCAACTCAGGACCTCTTGCTCACGCTCACAACACAACACACTCAAACCAACTGCCCTAGGGTCTTTTCAGGTTTAATCTTGCTCCAATTAATATTTAAAGTACCATAGCAGTTTTAAGCTTGTTAGCTTATTAGCTTTTTAGTAGCTTATTTCGTAAAGTAGTATACCACTTTTTCATTTTTCTTAAAACCAGTATAACCTAAAGTATTTTTAGTGAAAATTTCAGATTTTTCTAAAATCATTTAGTATTTTTTATAATTAAATTAGATGAAATTAGTTTTTAAATCATAATAAATAATTTAAGAGTCGAAAAAATACCCGGCTTTTTCCTAAAATTTTCTTTTGTCATGTAGAACGTAGGAAAATTGCTTTTACACTTGTAGGACTTTTATTTCACAAATTTTACGTTTTGTCTTGCGCTCCAGCGTAATTTTTATAAATAACGTACGTTTTCATTTTAAATCTAGTTTTTAGATAATTTGAGTTTACGTTTTAGTTAATATAGTTTATTTAAGATATTTTGTTTTATAAAATCACAAAAACATCATTTTAAAAATAGTGATAGCGTTTATTTAATAGATTCTAACTTTTAATTTTCTTAATTTGCATTTAAGTCATTGTATTTATAAACTTTTTCAAGAGTGTAATTATCCTATTTAAACCTTCCGATCACTATCATTAGTGATCATTCTATCGTCTGAATCGTGTTTGCACACCATTGAGTCTCCGTGGACTTAACGACAGAATCCACCGATTCTCTCGATCTTCATTGTATTTGTGCTTGTCGCTTTAAGTCCGTTAGACTTGACGGTTTAGCGCAGATCATGAAGTCATATTCATTTCAAAAGATAATTCGTAATATACGAATAAGTTTTATAGCTAACTACCGAACCCGCATACATATGCCATATCGAAACATATCATAATCACATAAGGCAACATTTTGTAGGGAGACCTACCAGAGTTATGAAGGACGCATGCACGCAAAGATCAATCATCGACAACATATAATGATAATATATGGCATATAATGATCTAGGATGCATCCAGGCCCCCACGCATGAGATATTAATAATATAATTCAAATTGAGCTCATACGAGATAACAGATAAGGGACGTGGCGTAACATCACTCTATCGCCTAGAGTCATGTCAAGTGCATTTGTCGACACGGACATGGAACCCCATGACTAGTTAATAATTGGCTCGGTGTCAAACTATCGAGGTCAAATAAGAATGTCATAACCCATATAGATCATATTTTATCAAATGTTTAATCATGTTTTCAAAATCGAAATCTTCATATCATATAGTTCAAAATCAAATGGTTTATGATTCAAAATCAAAGTTCGGATAAACAACACCAAATAAACACATTAGGGTTCATAGCAAAGGCTTAGGAAATCCTAATATGAAAACGAAAAGAAAACGATACTAAACCTTTACCGAAAAGGTCGAATATCCGTACCTTATTCGAAAACAAAAGATCAAAAGTCGAAACAGGAAAGCAAAGAATTACTCCTTCTTCACGTAACCTATATACATTAATGTCGATATTATTAATGATTCCATAATCGTCAAAATGATCCTTTAATATTTTAGGGTTTCCATAATTAAATGAGACTTAAATGTTTTAATATTAATATCGTAAATTAGGGTTTATATGTCTTTATTAAAGTTTAGGGTTTCTCATTCTTTAATGTCTCATTAATATGCATTAACTTACATGTTACGCCTTTAATGACTAGTTACTTAACCTAACACGTCACATAATACTCTTTCCTTTTTATGTTTCACCATACACGTTTATGATTTTATGTGACATATAAGTTACTTATTACTCGTACTAATTACGCATTTACTCTATTAGGGTTTAGCATAACTTACTAAATTAACATGTCAAAACTAGGGTTTACGTTAATATAACCTTTACTTAATTAATGTATCTTCAAATCTTATATGTAACTCGATTCAAATTAGGGTTTAACACTAGTCTTAGCTCATCTTCTTACTTTACATATTCAAGTTATTAAGTTATATTCATTATTCAAAACTAAACATGGTTCGTCCAAAACTCATATGGTTCGCCATTATTAAAACGACACAAACATAACTCGATTCATTATTACATCTTACATATCCAACTCTTAATTAGTCACTAGGTTAACTTAGTTAGGGTTTCTCTTGTTTCGGTTCACACCTCTCGGCCACAAAAGAAAAGAAACAAAACGCGACGAAACAAAATATAACTTGACATATACATGCAAAGTACGTTAAAGGAAGACAAATAAACGATATACCTTCACTTGATTGAGCAAAATCGACACCAAGGGTGTTTGTCTATGCTCGGCGAATAGGAGAAAAAGAAAAGAAGAGCAAAATAACTAGGGTTCCAAACTTATGATTATGTATGGTATATATAGTTGTAGTATTTGAGTTAAACTAGGAAAGTAATTGGGTTTGGGTTTTGGGTCCAACCGAATCACCATCACCACGCCACCATTGGGCTTCGCCCTTGGCTCACGAACACAAAATCACGGCCCAAATCATTTACTTAAACTTTAATTCTTCGTCGTACCAAAATCAATTACATAATATATTTTAGTTAGGGTTTTAAATATTCGCAAGTTAATCTTTTAATTTCTTTAAGTGTTATTAATATATTTTACGTATTTTATAATTTTTAATTCCAAGGGTATTTTAGTCTTTATTTGGATTTTAAATTTTCAGGTTTTACAGTAAGTAAACCAAAAACTAGACTCTGGGAAGCTCTAATGATCCCTCTGCAAACATGCATAAAACTGAGGAAACACTCAACTTATACTGACCCATGGAGCAGGGCACTTAGAGCCTAAAAGAGAAGCTAGTTTAGAGCTTATAAAAATTGGTAAAATTTTACAAAATGGTGATAAGAAAGAACACCAACTCAAGTTTTGAAACAACAAATTTCACCTAATTTGACTTAAAAATGAGTCAAGGAAAAATCCTTGCAGCTGAGCTCAAATCCACTTTTTGCAATTTTGACTTTTGACAATAGTCATGAACTTTGACCAAGATGAACTTTGAATCCAATTTTATGACTGATAATGAAGTAATATGGTGTAATGAGTACAATGCAAGCAATGTTTAACACTTTTAAACACAAAACAAGGTTTAGCAAATCCAATCCACAACAGATTATCGTTGAAACAGATATTACTTGATGTTTGACTTTTGAGAGTTGCAGTACATTAATTTGACTGATATGAGTTTATATGGAGCTAACAAACATGAACCAACAAAAAGTAAACACCGAACAAGCCTTAGAGATGTAATAAGCTATAAACCAAACACCCTTATTATACTGATTTGCAAACTGAAACAAATCCAAACACTGAACCAGTATATATTATGATCAAACTAACTTAACCAGACCTAAATACATCTATTAGAACAGGTTTTAACAGATTATGAATACAAATACATTGTATGCAATAACTTGTGAAAATAACTTACAAAGATCCCTAGCCACTATGGCTTGCCAACAGTGAACCATGAACCACTACCCTATTTTATCCAACCCACTGCTTCCAAATCAACCCACATTCATGTCTGAATCAACCCATTCCATTCCTTCCTCAGATTTGCCCCATGTTTGACTTATTTTGACTAAAGTCCAAAAGTGAGTGAAACTGAAATGTGAGCTTATGGAAAGCTTAAATAAGCTTGAATGAGCATGCTTAAGCTTAAAAACAAGTGACTAACAGCTTTTGCATAAGATTTTGAGAATAGAAAATTCAACAGTGGACATACAAAAATGAAATTGAACATAGACTTGAATTCAAACTTGAAATGAGTTGGAACACACTTAAATACTTTTGTTTGATACAATTAAGCTTGAAAATACAGATGAAAATTATTTAAGACAAGATAAGCTACAAATCGACATACATTGTGAAAAATTAAAACTAAGTCCTCTTCCTTGTTGCTTCTTTTTCCTTTATATAAGCTCCAAACTCCTTCTCTCCTCTCTCTGGACAAATCCCACTCATAAAACTGACCCTTGGATTACTCAAAGTGATCTTGGCCGTTTAAAGGCTTTTTGGCGCCAAATTTTGTTTTAACAGCTGGGGAGGGCAGGGGTAGGTAGAGGGTGCATTTAATGAATCTTTGGAGTTATGTGTTTGGAGGAGGGTGAAAATGATGATGGTGGAGTGTTATCAGAAGAGTCGCAGGTTTTGATATGATGAAGAAGGTGTTACCCGTGACTTGAGGAAAAGCGATCAACCTGGTTTGACTTGGGATATTAAATAACAGGGGGTCCAAATGGCCGGGTCCAAAAAGGTTGTGGCAGGGGGTCATTGGCAATTTTGACAAGGGTCTAAGGTGCAAGAGGTTTTTAATTATCAAGGACTTAATTTGCCATTTCTGAAACTGTAGGGACCTAGGCTGCCAATATCTCAAAGTTGCTCCAAGTACTGAAATTGACAAGTATCAATAGTACAAGGACCAAAGTTGACATTTTCACATTTTCCAGGGACCATTTTTGCCAAATTTCAAAGTCAAGGACCATTCTTGTAATTTTCTCAAACTTTTGATATTTTTCACCAAAGGACTAAATTTGACAAGTTATGCTTTAAAAGGACCTTGGTGATTTTTCTTTGAAATTATGGCTCGTGGACTATTTTTGACAATTTTAGAAACTGGGGGACCTGAAGCGCCAATTATGCAAACTTTGCTCATTTTTCATCCGATTTTAAACATTTTGCATCCGAAACATATAAAATGCAATTTTGGAATATTTTCAAGATTTTGATGCATTTCGAGCATTTTTAAACGTTTTGCGTTCAGATTGATTAAAATGATGAGTATTTACACACTCATCAATCCCCACACTAAACTATTGCTAGTCCCTAGCAATCTTTTGAGAAAAACTTAATGGATTTGAATCTCTTTACCAAAAGCCATTACTTACGGAGTAGCCAAATGTTTCGCTCAAGTAAGAACCATGGTACACCGATAACCATGTGATTTTGAGCAAACCACCGCCTTCCAACGGATTTGATTTGTCTTTACCGTGCCGCTTTGCTTCGGACTAGCCAACTCTTAGATAAATTATCAATATTATCTTTGGTGAGTCGATTACCAATTATGGTTTTTCCATCGCCTTTACCACAAGCCATAAACTTGCGGCTAGCCAACTCTTCACTTTTAGGATATGGTGAGTTGATAACCATACAATTTGGGCAAATTGCAAGCCATATAAACGGATTTGAGAAATCTTTACCAAGAGCCGCTTGCTCTCGGATTAGCCAATCCTTTTGTTTATTAGACAAGGCGGATCGATAACCAATTGAGTAAGTGTAGAACACTTACTCCAAAAAAAATTTTGGCCAAAAACGGGAATTGGTATAATTATATGATAAAATTCGTGAGAATTCCCCACACTTAGAAATGAATATTGCCTCAATATTCAAAGTACCCGCGTTATGCCGAAACAAAGAACGAAAAGGGAAATACTACGGCCATTATTTAGAAAGAAGATTTTTTTTTTTTTTTTTTTTTTTTTCGAACATGTGGGCAACCCCCACACTAGGGTGGTAGAAATATAGAAAGAAGTCGAAATATGGGTGAAAACCCATATGGCATGCTATTGTTTTTGATTTCGAGTCGCTAGCTTGACTCGACCCGAATTCATTTGTTCATGGGGAAAGTGACGTGGAAAACCAATCTCGATCGGACTTTCGCTCACAATGTTAATGAACATATGAACATCGAAAGTTCCACACCGACGAGATACAACCGCGTATTTTTAATAGTAGAAACTATAAGGGATGATACCGGGTCAAAGATGGTGTCCTCATTCCCGAAAGAGAAAAGGGAAAGAGCAACCACACCATCTGTGAAGAATGGAATAAAGACGACATGAGAATGCATGTCCATTCCTCAGAGAGAAGCAAATCACCGCTTTGACATCTTTAAGCTTAAACTTGAAGCTTAGATGGTGATTGTCAAGAAGATGTCCCGGAGGAGGGTGGGAAACGGTTCTTCAATTAACAAACTTTCCGTAAAAGGATGTCTCCTTCGGATCAAAGTAAGTGTTATCAATTCCGCTGGAATTGACTCATCACTAAGAAATGCATCGACTTCATTCCAAAAGTTGTCATCTTCCTCATCGTGAGGTAGAGCGGATGGAAGAGTCGGAATAAGACTAGAAGATGATGGATCATTTTGAGCAATTCATCAATGGGAAGAACGTCTCCCATTGGATCACAAACATCATCATCCAACTCGGATGAAATCAAGAGAGTTTGGTTTCATCCACGAGTTAACAAACTCGATGCGACAAACCGATTCCGGAGGTGGGACAAGTGGTGTGCTCTTAGAGCTAGCGCTTTCACCACTCCGATGAAGTCTCCGATTCGCCTCGACATTTCATCGAAAGAGGATTTACTTTCCCAAAAGTGTAGTCATTATTAAATTCAAAAGAGGATTTGAGAAAATCCTAAGTAACCTCGAAATGTCAAGAGAATCACAAAAGGCAAATCACAATCACTATCGGATATATCCTCGACTCACTGGGATTGGGACAAGATCCTCAACACTTGATGATTCCGCTTCCGAAATAGTGCCGAGATGATCATCCTCCATTATGAGAGAGTCTTTGGAAGCAATAATAGGTAAGATAGGTGTGATAGCAATAGACCGAGGAAGTTGAGAAATAAGATCGCTCAATTGAGTAACACTCTCCTCGTCGTAATCATAGTATTCCTTCATTTGAATACTATCCTCATCATCATCGCCATCATATCTCGATTCTTATATTCATCTCGTCAAGCTTACACACCATTCTTTTCATTTGCGCTTTCTTTCGAATGTGTATTTCTTCGAACTTTGAGGAAGATTACACTCCTCGTAATCATTGAAATGATGTGAAGGCTCGAAGTCGATGACCGATGGAATATCGTGGGGTTGGAAATTGTCAAACCGGAGAATTGGAATTTTGAAAATTTTGATTCATCGGTTGACATTCAAAAGTCTCACGAGGACCCCGCAATTCTCACAACAGAGATAATTGGGAAAATAACTTTCACCAAAGTTCGATTGTAACACTGTTCCTACTCATAGACAAGCGGGACCCGTGGTGGACAATCAAACCGTAATGAGAATCATTCCCACAAAACTCGCATGAGTAGGATTCAGATTGGGGTTGTGAGTAGGTAGGAAAAATCGGTGTTTCATTATTTGAAATGGGATCGATTACGACAAACTTGTCTCCGAAACCCACATTGGTACATCGCCGACAATTTCCACCGCTAAATGGACCTCCACACTGTGAACATGTCAAATACCATGACATAAAGAATTAAACGGATAAGAGGATAAGGAATGGAGAATTAAACGGTTAAAGAAGATAAGGAATGAAGAATTAAACAGATTAGAGGGTAAGGGAAATGGAGAATTAAACAGATTTAGAGGATAAAAGATGAGTATTTTTGGATTTTTGAAAAATATGCTATAAAAACAAAGAATGAAAATATTTTTGGTGTTGCTAACACTTTAGGAAAAGTGTTAATGAACTTTTTGGATTTTTGATAACTTTACAAAAAACTTTTTACAAAATATGGCTTATGTGCAAGAATGGATCTGAAAAAGGTTTAACACACGCTAAAGCCTCCCGTGGCGCCTGTAATTTGATGCGCTGAGCATGTCAAGCTAAATCACTCAAGCTCGCCACTTGTGAATGGCGCACCGTAATCGCTTTAAACCGCCAAGCACGAATGCAATGAAGATCCGAGGAGTATAGTGTTTCCGGTCGTTATGTCCCAAATGAGCTATGCAAATGGATTATCAAACGTGCGATGATCGAGAAGTTCAATGTAAAAAGGATCCAATAGATTATGACTACGAAAAAGCCAACAAATTACAACGGCTTAAATGCAAATTAAAGGAAATTAAAAGATAAGAAATATTAAATAAACGCTATCACTATATTTAAAATGATGTTTTGTTTTTATGTTTTACAAACCGAAATTAAAATCTACGCGACGACAAATTAAAAAGTGAAACTTACACAATAATGATCCTAAAATATAAAATGATATTTTACAAACCTAATGATAAAAGAAAATTTTTAGAAAAGAAAATTATTTTTATAACTATTAAATTAATTATTATTAATTAAAACTAATTTTAACTATTTAATAATTACCTAAAATACAAGAAAATATAAAATAAAGCTAGAAAAATAAAATTATGAATTGGAAAAGTCTAAAATATCAAAAGAGAATTTTCAAAACTATTTTTATATTTTTCTCGATTATTTTGTATTTTTATGAATTTTAAACTATTAAAACTAATTAAATTATCTAAAATACAAAATAAACTATGAAAATCTGAAAATTACTTTTAGGCTTTTATATTTATCTAAACTTAAGAAAATGAAAATTATTTTTTGAACCTTTTCTAAATTTTTGTATTAAAAGCTAATTAAAAATGCTTAAAAACTAATTTAAATTAAGAAAAATAGCAAATCAACTTGGAAAAATCTGAAAATTTCAGGAAAACTCTAAAATTATATAAGGAATCTAAGAAAATTAGAAAAACAAGTGCTTATGTGGAGGAATTAAGAACTGCTATAGCAAGTGCTTTGAAATAAGCACTTGGAATAAGCTAATGAGCAAAATAAGCTACCAACTGTTTACAAAAGTTCTAAACTGCTAAAATAACTAAAATGCAACAATTCCTACTGGTTTTAACCACTGGATTATCGAATACATGATTTGGCTTATTTGATTTTATAAACTAAAATGATTTGGGTACCAACTTTGAACACAAGCACAAGCTTAAAATAAGCTCAAACCGAAAACTACAAATTGGAAACTAAAGGCAGACCTGGGTGAGAGTAAGTAAACCAAAAACTAGACTCTGGGAAGCTCTAATGATCCCTCTGCAAACATGCATAAAACTGAGGAAACACTCAAGTTATACTGACCCATGGAGCAGGGCAATTAGAGCCTAAAAGAGAAGCTAGTTTAGAGCTTATAAAAAATTGGTAAAATTTTACAAAAATGGTGATAAGAAAGAACACCAACTGAAGTTTTTGAAACAACAAATTTCACCTAATTTGACTTAAAAATGAGTCAAGGAAAAATCCTTGCAGTTGAGCTCAAATCCACTTTTTTGCAATTTTGACTTTTGACAATAGCTGTGAACTTTGACCAAGATGAACTTTGAATCCAATTTTTATGACTGATAATGAAGTAATATGGTGTAATGAGTACAATGCAAGCAATGTTTAACACTTTTAAACACAAAACAAGGTTTAGCAAATCCAATCCACAACAGATTATCGATGAAATGATATTACTGATGTTTGACTTTTGAGAGTTGCGGTACATTAATTTGACTGATATGAGTTTATATGGAGCTAACAAACATGAACCAACAAAAAGTAAACACCGAACAAGCCTTAGAGATGTATAAGCTATAAACCAAACACCCTTATTATACCGATTTAAACCGAAACAAATCCAAACATCGAACCAAGATATATTATGATCAAACTAACTTAACTGCACCTAAATACATCTATTAGAAGTGTTTTAACAGATTATGAATACAAATACATTGTATGCAATAACTTGTGAAAATAACTTACAAAGATCCCTAGCCACTATGGCATGCCAACAATGAACCATGAACCACTACCCTATTTTATCCAACCCATCTTCCCAAATCAACCCACATTCATGTCTCGAATCAACCCATTCCATTCCTTCCTCGACGGCCCCATGTTTGACTTATTTTGACTAAAGTCCAAAAGTGAGTGAAACTGAAATGTGAGCTTATGGAAAGCTTAAATAAACTTGAATGAGCATGCTTAAGCTTAAAAACAAGTGACTAACAGCTTTTGCATAAGATTTTGAGAATATAAAATTCAACAGTGGACATACAAAAATGAAATTGAACATAGACTTGAATTCAAACTTGAAATGAGTTGGAACACACTTAAATACTTTTGTTTGATACAATTAAGCTTGAAAATACATATGAAAATTATTTAAGACAAGATAAGCTACAAATCGACATACATTGTGAAAAATTAAAACTAAGTCCTCTTCCTTGTTGCTTCTTTTTCCTTTATATAAGCTCCAAACTCCTTCTCTCCTCTCTCTGGACAAATCCCACTCATAAACCGACCTTGGATTACTCAAAGTGATCTTGGCCGCTTAAAGGCTTTTGGCGCCAAATTTTGTTTTAACAATTGGGAGGCGGGGGTAGGTAGAGGTGCATTTAATGAATCTTTGGAGTTATGTGTTTGGAGGAGGGTGAAAATGATGATGGTGGAGTGTTATCAGAAGAGTTGCAGGTTTTGATATGATGAAGAAGGTGTTACCCGTGACTTGGGAGGGAAAAAGCAGTCAACTGGGTTTGACTTGGGATATTAAATAACAGGGGGTCCAAATGGCCGGGTCCAAAAAGGTTGTGGCAGGGGGTCATTGGCAATTTTGACAAGGGTCTAAGGTGCAAGAGGTTTTTAATTATCAAGGACTTAATTTGCCATTTCTGAAACTGTAGGGACCTAGGCTGCCAATATCTCAAAGTTGCTCCAAGGACTGAAATTGACAAGTATCAATAGTACAAGGACCAAAGTTGACATTTTCACATTTTCCAGGGACCATTTTTGCCAAATTTCAAAGTTGAAGGACCATTCTTGTAATTTTCTCAAACTTTTGATATTTTTCACCAAAGGACTAAATTTGACAAGTTATGCTTTAAAAAGGACCTTTGGTGATTTTTCTTTTGAAATTATGGCTCAGGGACTATTTTTGACAATTTTAGAAACTTGGGGACCGAAGCGCCAATTATGCAAACTTTGCTCATTTTCATCCGATTTTAAACATTTTGCATCCGAAACATATAAAATGCAATTTTGGAATATTTTCAGATTTTGATGCATTTCGAGCATTTTAAACGCTTTTGCAGCTCAGATTGATTAAAATGATGAGTATTTACACACTCATCGTTGACGAGAAAAAAATATCGCAATGGGCGATTTAAAAATTATTGCACCATGGCGGATAAAACCTAAGTCAAAATGTAGTTAGATGGTTATTTGTTTGGGTTTGTTGACTCTACAAAGATAAAGTCTTCAAGTTTATTTTTTTACTTGGGGTGACAAAATAATTCTATCGCTCTGGGGTGATTTAAAAATAGTTTAAATGGATGGTGACGAGAAAAAAAATATCGCAATGGGCGATTTAAAATTTTGCACTGGGCGGATAAAACCTAAGTCAAAATGTAGTTAGATGGTTATTTGTGGTTGTTCACTTTAATACTTTATAGTTATAAACAAAATTTACTCTCGATTAGATAATGTTATGAGAGATTAAAAGCATAAACAAATACTCAAACTCCAATAAGAAACTGCTGCTAACTTGCACCAAATTCAAATTGCTTGCTTTGCATAGGCTAGATAATGGTGATGAAGCTTATTTCCATCTTAACGCTGCCACACCAAGTGACTACCATTACAAGGCTAAGTCGTGTTGACACAAACATTAGCTATATGCCTATTCCTCAAAGGCTTCACATCGTAAATTAAATGACCCCGCTTCTCATTTTTCAAGTTTCAGATACTCCCACGAGAGCCTATAAAATGAAGATACAAAGTAAAAGAGTGAAATGAAAACCGGTTTTACCAATGTAAGAGTGTCACAACTCACAAGATACAAACAAATGATAAAAACAAAGTAGAAAAAGCCTTAAAAAGAATTAGTTCTATAAATGATATCTCACCTCACCTCATGAATAAACGATTTACTCATTCACAACCACACCATCAAGAACGTAACATTCCTAATCAGAACCCTAACCGCCCTCACAACCAATACCCTCTCCCTAAAGTATCGATGCCAGTAAATCACTTTCATGCGGTGGAAGTGGAGACGGTGATGGCGGACGAGGCGACAGCATTGAGTAGTCGCCGGTGAAATCGAGTGGTGATGCAGATACGACACATCTAAGGCTTGTGATTGTGTATAGTATGATTAGGATTAGGAAGTAGTGATTGTGTTAATAAATTCATGTATTATCGAGTGGTGTAGTTACTCTTGTAACGCTTTATCCCCATCTCTTGTATGGTTTCTAGCTACTTGATGGTTTGTTAACCAAATGGCTTTAAAAATAAATAAATATGAGAATCACAATTATATCTCTATAGCAATTAACTTTAAAAAAAAGATATTAAACATGTTAGCTCCAAACAATGTTGAAGCTATGAACGAACTATGTGCATTAGAGTAACATATTAATTATGAACTTTGATTTTGAGGCTTGACATTAACAATTAATTAACACACTTCCAAAAATGATAAAAGTAATTTTTACTAGAAAAGAGTCTTTTAAGATCAGAAGTTTGTAATGTTAATTAACAGAAAATGAAAGAGATATGGTGCACATTTTATGGTGTGATTTTGATGCTTTTTGTTTCAACATTTGGTCAACTCTTTACATTCTAATGTGCTGCATACTTGTATCAAGTTTCAATCCCACATCGGGTGTTGGGAAGAACTTTGAGTTAGTTATATATTGTCGTGCACGTGATTTTCACAAGTTTGATGTAAGTATAATGTTGTTGGTTGTTTATGACTCATATTGAATCTATTAATATGAGCCCTTCTCGACCGACAACTTATATACACTTTCTTTCTTTTTATTTATTCACAAACTATATATTGAATCTATTAATATGAGCCCTTCTCAAATCCCAACCGACAACTTATATACACTTTCTTTCCTTTTATTTATTCACAAACTATACATAAATTATTACTAGCATAGTATCCGCGTAAAGTAGAAGATTTTTTTCATTTTATTTATTCACAAACTATACACGAATTATTATTAGCATAATACCCGCACAAAGGAGAGGGTTCGGAGGCGAGTTGTGTTTAATGATTTTTGGATTTTAAGTTTTTTTTGCTGAATATTATTTAACGAAAGATGATAGAATCTAAAAGTTGTGTGTTTGTGTTATGAGACTGAAGAATTAATATGCTATATTATTATTTACGTGACATTCACAAATTTGATGTAAGTATAATGTTGTTGGTTGTTTATGACTCATATTGAATCTATTAATATGAGCCCTTCTCGACTGGCAACTTATATACACTTTCTTTCCTTTTATTTATTCACAAACTATATATTGAATCTATTAATATGAGCCCTTCTCAACCGACAACTTATATACACTTTCTTTCCTTTTATTTATTCACAAACTATACACGAATTATTACTAGCATAGTATCCGCGTAAAGCAGAGGGGTTTTTTTTCATTTTATTTATTCACAAACTATACACGAATTATTATTAACATAATACCCGCGCAAAGCAGAGGGTTCGGATGCGAGTTGTGTTTAATGATTTTTGGATTTTACGTTTTTTTGCTGAATATTATTTAACGAAAGATGATAGAATCTAGAAATTGTGTGTTTGTGTTGTGAGACCTAAGAATTAATATGCCATATTATTATTTATGCAAATTCAAAAAGTTATTAATTTTTACTATAAACACATCAAATTCATTATATTATTTATATTTTATTATTGTAACATGCATCAAATTTAATGTCATAATTTAATGTGCAATTAGTGTGTTTTTAAAATTTTAATTTCAAAAATCTTTTATATAATAAAGGAATTACATCATTTTAGAGTGATTTTGTCAATTCATTCTTATTGAAAAAACAATTGGGCCAATAGGAGAGCTTGATTTCGCCACGCGAGGAAAATCGTGTGATGTGATTGGTTAATAAAAGTCAAAATTAAATTGATTTTGGTCAAAATTTAATAAATTTGGTGAATGAAATTTAGTTGATAAAAAAAACACATAAAAATATATGTGTCAAATTTGTGAAAACAAAAACTTTAAAAAAGATGAGGTAATTAATAAAACTTTTGTGGTTGAATTTTTAAAAATTATATAGAGTTAAGTGTAATATTATAAGCCTCCATATTTTTTAAAACTTTGAATTATAAACAAATACCCTCTTATACTTTATACTCTTTCTACTTTATATCTTAAAAAATACAATGTATATGTTGTTTTAAAATAACAGCATATAAATTTGCATAAGATTATAAGTATCAATTTTTTTACTATCTACATTTAATAATGACTCATTTATTTAATTTAAAAAGTTTTACCTATGCGGACACGAGTTTACATTTTAAATATGGCTAATTACTGAAAATGGGAATATAATTATCAAATTGTAAGCACGGATTACTTTAATATAAAAATAAATATACGCGATTGTACTTATAACAATGACTCATGTAATTTTTATTTATTTATATAAGGATATCTAGAAAAACATTTTTAAAAAACTTTAAGGAGTATACTTTAACTTTATCAACGCTCATTATGTGCTATTAAACTTGCATCATGTGTACAACATAATATCAGTAGTGAAATTTAAATAACAACATCATCTTTGTCAGCTAAATAAAATTAAATCTTGAGTTACCTAGCAGATATTTTTACAAATATTTTACCAAATTCTAATGGATATTAATACATAATGAAAAATCCGTGCATAAGTATTAGTTGTACTTATATCATAATTTTCATGGGCAAATTCTTATATGAGTATATACTGAACTAAAATGTTAGAATAAATTTGATTTATGTGTAAACTTCGTGCGTGCACGAAACTTATAACTATATAATTATATGCAATTAATTTTAAAGACACAATATTCAGTATTAATACAGAATATTTTTTTTTGTCGAAACCCGTGCGTGCACGAGTATTATAACTAGTTATAGACTATATGAGTTTATTAATTGTCATTTTCATAAATTTGAAAACACACAACCCATAGAGTTGTGTTTAACAAAACCCTTTTTTTTTCTATATTTTTGCTGAGATTTATCTGCCGTACTTAAAGCGTTTGATTTGATTACAAAACTACACTATGGCACTAATAACATAATTTCTCTGGGTATGTAAAAAGCTTTATTCGAATACAGTTTCAAACACTTTCGATTCCATTTACTTGTTAACTAGATTTCTACTATTTTGATTCATTATCATACTATATAAGCTAAAATTAACTTTTCATTTACAAGTCAGACGCACTGGTCGAAATATATTTACAGCATTATAAACAATGATTAATGGCAATTCAACGACTAAAATCTAAATTGTATGTTGTGTGCAATTGTTTTTAGGAATTGATTTGTATGCTTTTTAAAGTTTTTTATACAGCTTTACTCTAAGCTCGTGATCAAGGGTGTAAACAAGCCGAACTGCTCGTGATCTACAAAGGAGCTCGAGCTTAAACATAAAGCTCGTTTAATAATCAAGCTCAAGCCCAAGCTTCCGATATCGAGCTCAATTAAGCTCCCAAGCATAAACGCGTTTTTACATACTAGAAGGGTACCCGCGCAATGCGGCGGCGAGTACCCGGTGATTATTGTTATGGCGAGCAGTCCGGTGGTTGCGGTGTAATTGTGGTTGAGGAGATGCCCGGTGGTGGTACTGTAACACTGTGCGGATGAAGATGTCCGGTGGGGTTGTTTCACTATGGTGGTGGTGTAGTTGTTTGTGTTTTATGTGAGTATTTAAATAAAACGGGTTGTTACAAAATTGACTGCACATAAAGACCTTTAAATTTTCAGTTGTAACATATGTGTATGTATTAAACACTATGTAGACCTTTTTATTAAAGGGTTTTTAAAAGCCTTAAAGTCGTATTGACCATTTTGTATTAAAAGGCTTTTATTACAAAACGTCTCTTGTCGGCGATTTCAATTATTAATTTCCGGCGGGATCAAACGCCGGCAATCCCAATATATCATATCTATCATTCCTTTCCAATATCCTTTCTATTATCCTTTCAATTATCACTCTAACAAAACCACTCCAGTTTTGATTTCGGATCTAAGACGAAACGCGGACGATCTCTTCATTGATCTTTTCTTATGACGGGAGAATGGAAGGAGGTAAAACGGCGCAACAAAGGATCCGTGTTCGACAGATTGGGACGAGAACAACAGGTGAAACATAAGAACTCGAGATTTGAAGAGCTTTTGTTATTGATACTTGCTAATATTTGTTCATTTACCGAACTTACAATAATCGACCCTATATATAGTTTTCTAACCGACATCTTTGAAGCGACATATTGCTTCAACCGTTTCTATAACCGTCTTTCTAAACAACATGTCGTTTGATATAAACGACATCACCCTTAATTGGGTTTCTTAATTTACATAATGACACCCTAAACTTACACTAATTACATACTTGACACTAATACATACTATACTTTCTAATATGACATATTTAACCCAAAGTTTAGGTTAACAATCAACACTCCCCCTTAAACTAAACTTTGGTTTAAGGTGGGTCTTCAATCTTGCTTTACAATAATGTTGGTTCTTCGTCGCTTTCATAAATGAGATGTGCTTGTTTCTCCTTGTCTTTCCATTTGGTGCATTCCTTTGCGAAATGTCCATGCTCACCACATTCATAACACCTCATTTTATTTTTGCTTTGTTCTCCTTGCCTTGTATTTCTTTCTCGTCCTTTTCCTACTTTGTTAAAGTTTCTTCCTCCTCCTTGATTTCTTGAACTTGCCATCAAAAGTTTGTTATGATAATCTTCTTGCGGTTCATGTTGACTCTTGAGGCGTTCTTCATAAGCAGTTAGTCTTCCAACAGCTTCTCCAAACGTCATTTTGTCAATTTCTGAATATTGCTCGATGTTGTGTAGTTTGTTTCGGTGAGTTTTGGACATTGAAGTACTATGTTTTGGTCACGAGTTGGTGTAGATATTTCTCCTTTAGTCATGTTGCTTTCTGACTTGCGTTCTTTCTTGCTTACTATCTTACTTTGAAACAAAAGTTTCTCTTACTGGTGAAATGCTGAGGTTTCTCTTACGGGGTGAAACACTAAGGTTTCTCTTACTTGGTGAAACACTAGGTTCCTTAAAAACGATAGGTTTCTACTTACTTCTTACTATGTGAACCACAATGGTTCAATTTCTTACTTCTTACTAGTTTTGTATTTTTCTAACTCAAAATAACTTATTTTGTCTTCCTAAATTGAAAAATAACAAAACCTTAATCTTACTTTCTTACTTTTCTACTAACCCAATCAATTGAAAAACTCTAAAATGACTAATCCACAAATAAATTTTGTTTATGCACAAAACTTAATGATTAAACAATAGAACACCTTTATATCACTAAAATATCTATAAACTAATAAAGTGGAAAAATGAACTCTCTCGGTATGAAATTAAATATGAATTTAAAATATGAAACGAAGACTTATCACTTTTATCAGTATCCAATATCCTCTTTTTGACTTTTGCTAAGAACCAATTACTCCTATCTTCTTTCTTCACAAAACACCAATCTCCTTTCTGGTTCTTATCGACACCCAAAAAAACACCAAAAAAAAGTCACCAACACAATCTCCTTCTTCTTTCGATTATAGTTAATCGGTGGTTTGGTGGTTCCCGTTCTCAAATTTTTTCGGCGATGGTGGTGTTTCTGAAATCAACGGTTACAAGTTTTGTAACAGGAATCGTTGGTAAGTTCGGTGTATAGGGTCGATTATTGTAAGTTCGGTGTATGTAAGCAATTTTCCGCTGAACTTGGGCTCGCGGGATCTGTGGAAATTATGTGATCGTCATGGGGCTGTGGCGGATGTGTACATTGCTCAGAAATTGTCCAAATCAGGGCATCGTTTCGCGTTCATCCGATTTCTTAAAATTCCTGATTCAAAATTGTTATTGGAAGATTTAAACAATATATGGATTGAAGCTATCATCTATTTGCATCGATGGCAAGATTTGATCGAAAACAATCTTCTCAAAGGCCTCAAGATACTCACTCCCGCATGCCATCCAAACCAGTGCAGGGTATGAAGAATGCGGAACATGGAAATGGGCCTAGATCATACGTTACAGCAGTAAAAGGTAATGATGACAATTCAAAAGCTCAATCTGATCCAATGAAAAAGATTGTCTTGAGTCAATCGGATCTTCTTGATGTTCCAGATGCGTCTTGTGTCGTATTGGCGAAGGTGAGAGATGTTCACCTTATTTTAAATATCAAAAATGTGTTACGAAAAGAAGGATTCTCAGACTTTAAATGTATCATGGCTGTGGATTGAATTTAACAGTAAGAATGCATGTTTGAATTTTAAACAACATAAGGAGGTTGATTGGTACTTTACTCAGATTCAACATATTTCAAAAACCTTTAAGGTGGATGAAAGAATTGTGTGGGTTGAACTTGACGGTCTCCCCCTTAGTGCTTGGACATCTAATGCCTTTAAGAAGGTTGCAGGTATTTGGGGTGACCCTTTATTTGTAGATGAAGATCAAAATAAAAGCTTGGCTAATGGACGTGTTTGCATAAAAACTAAGATTCACGAATCTATCTCTGATGTTTGCTCGGTATACATCAATAATGAAAACTATCATGTGCGTATGAAAGAATTTGCAGGTTGGGTCCCAGATTATGATACAATTGATGATAATTCTCAAAACAATCGGACTAGTAACAATTCAAATTCTTATGATGATGAGCAAAGTATTCACACCAATGATGAAAAGGAAGACGATGAGATAAAGGAAAATAATATAGATGATGAAAACATTGATATGAGGGCTGAGGATGAGGTAAAAGATACGGCAACAGACAACACTAATGATTCAGAAACAGTAGTTAAGCCCACATGCGATGAGGAAATTGTGACAACTCGTATTTTCAGGTCATATTTCAAAACATTACTCATGTTTCATTATTTATCATTTATCGTGAACTAGGTTTACGAGCATCAAATTCACGTAACCGTGATGGTTTAGCTGTGAATTCATGATCATATCATCGAGGTCATTTCATATAGACTAAGTTTAGTCTACATTTTATTAACATCATTGTCATCATATTAGTTCATGCATGGTTTTGCATTTTTCATTAAACGTTTATTTTCCTATTAAATAAACGCTATCGCAGAATCATTTATTTTGAACATTTGATCCGTTACTTCTAAAATATTCCTAATATATTTTTATACTCATTTTAAGACTATAAAAATTATATTATTAATTTACCCGATGTTTTCAATTTATTTCAGATATAAATTGTTATATTTATATAATTACTGACGGTTTTCTTAAAACTACTCGATAAATATTTATTTCACTCAACTCATGTAAGAAATGTATTTTTATAATTTTTATGACCTAAATATATTTTATCTTGACCCGTGAAAATTTATTTTTATCTAACGCTACCTTAAATATTCAAATGGGTACACAATTTACCACATGTCTTCAATTAATTTACATCTAATTACACATAAAACAATTAAAAAAAAAATACATATAAGAGATGACTACACCTCCCTTGTCGACAAAGGGAGGGTGAGTCACATTGGTTGCCAAAATATCTTCTAAAGTGTTTAATGTATATTACTCATTAACCAAATACACTTCATTTATTTCACAAGAAAAAGATCAAGACCCATTTGTTCCCTCTCTTCTCTCTCAAAACCGGCAACCATAAGAACCAAGAAGGAGATCAAATAATTTTTCTCTATTCAAGTTTTGCATACACTAGTATCACTCTTGTTAAGGTTTTGCAATATAAACCTTGGGTGATTAGGAAAAACCCTTTGTTCTATTAACCTCATCAAGTTACTTGTAAGCTTTTTATTTTCATCACCATATCTCATATTTATTTTCATATTCATTCTATCATTATTGAGAAAACATGCAAGTTCTATGATGTTTGTACCACTTTTACATTGATTTTTAAGAGTTATGTATATATAAGTCATCCTATAATTACTCCTTGTTATATATTATTTTTGGTGATGTCTAGGAACCCATGACACCCTAAGAAGGTGTATGGTAGGATTAGAATAGCTTCGGAGTTGTTTTGAATGGGTTAGAATAGGGTTGGCGCGAGAAAAACTCATTTCGACAAGTTTGCAAAAGGGTCTGTCCTTATTTTCAAAATCTTGAAAACCCGACAGTAGGTAAAAAATTTTGGCCTAGATATTTAGAAAATATACTTTAAAACGAAACCGTGGCAGCTTGAACGGATTAAAACGGAGTTATAACGAAGAAGTTATGAATTTTCAAGTTGGCGAAAACTATAAATTTCTGAAATTTCAAGCAAACATTGTTTATTTTGTACGAGTCAAAAATGAAGCTTGGGCGTTGTAAATTATGTCGACTTGTCAAAAATATGTTAGTATACTTTGATACAAAGCTAAGGACCTTTAAAACATAGAAACGGATTTGTAACGATTAAATTATACATTTACAAAAGTTGTCAGAACTTTATTATATAAGAAAACTAAATTATTTCTAATAGGCAAGTTTTACGGCAAAACAAAGAGACCAAGTTGAAGGTTGTTTTTAACATTGATTTAGAACTTTTTATAAAGTGATGTCTTCTAGTAAAAGTAAGTTCACCAAGTATATTTTCCAAAATGCCCGACTGTTTGTTTAGCGGAGTTGTAATGAATTAATTACGGTCGCTTAAACTTTGCCGAAAAACATCCTTAAACTATATTTTGGGACATAAGTACCATACTTAACCTCTATTTTCTTTATATCCGAGACCTCTAGGATGAAAACTCATGTACTAAAACTTTGAGATAATGATACAAGCTTCCCAAAACCGTTGAGTTTGTTTCCTAACGCTCGACGTGCACTATTTTACGACTAGCTTTTCGAGGCCGTTTTAGTCACTTTCATGAAATTTTCAATGACATTATTTTACGACGAAAAGTTATAATTTCACAATAAATCACTAAACGACTATCGTAGGAGGTTGTTTCAACGTAAATACTTGTAAAGTATTTTATAAAATGACGATATGTTGTAAACATATATTTCGACGATAAACATTATCTTCAAAAATTCACAAGTGGTATAAATATCATCCGAATTGCATGCATAACATTACATCATAACTTATTATGTATCATATCATTCATAATAGGTCAAGTTTAGTGATTCACGCTACATTTTGGTGTACTCACTTTTGCCATCGCATCATTGTCCAAGTGAGTTTTCATAGCCCCATTTTCAATTGTTTTGGACTATTTTGGGGGAGATACATGCTTAACTATTTTTCATAAGTACATTAGATTTTTATGGATAACTTCTATCATGATCACCATCGTTTCAAATTCGAATGTTGTATTATATCAATTGTTCCTGATTAGGTGTTATAGTTCTACGTCGTATAAAGTACTATGTCGGTTGACTCGATACATTGAGTCAAGTGCTATTGATTATGTGCTATAGTTCTACGTCAGATAATGTTCTAAATCGATTGACTCATCGATATATTAAGTCATGTGCTATTGATTATGTGTTATTGTTCTACGTCGAGTTAGGTACTATTGTGAATTCATTTGACATCATGTGCTTGAACATAAACCATACATATTTTGGCGGTGGGTTGTGAACACACGGGTTGCAAGTTTTGTATGGGCGAAACTTGGGCGGAGTGGATTTACAATGCCTTTGCTGCATAAACGATTTTGAAAGGCTTTACATTTCAACGCAAACTCTATGAACTCACTCAACCTTTGTGTTGACACTTTTAGCAATGTATTTTCAGGTAACTAAGGTTTTCACTTCACGGCATGCATGTGGACATATCATAGAGTCGCGGTGACGACGCGTCTCACATGGTATTTATATACTTCAAAAACATCGTTTGACTTGTATCAAATTTATTTCCGCACAAGTTGATTTTATTTGGGACCTATACTTTGTAAACTCTGTATGTTTTATTAAATCAAACGATGTGTTTTCCAAACGACACTTTAGGTCGTTCAATATAACTGTGATTGTGATGCTATGACAGTCAATCCCCAGGAATTCCAATCCGCTGCAAAACACGTAATTTGGGGGTGTGACAGAAATGAATAATCCGGAAGCAGAACAAAATGCAGACTTTGAAAAGGATGAAAAAGTCCATATCAACCCGGAGGCATCCAATTCACCATCCAAACCACCAGGTTTTGAAGGTATTCGGTTTTCAACTTCTTCCTTTAATCATGGAAAGAAAAGGAGAGGAGTTTCTTCAGCAAATTCACACTCTAATGTTAGAGGTTCCTGAAAATGGTAACTCCCAAACTCATAAGCGTAAATCCACAGGTTCGTTAATTGATGCCTTTATCTCTCATATCGAAATGGGGAGTGTTCTTGGCTATGATATGGAAGGCAGTAAAACAGATTTGAAGAAATACATTGATAGCATTGGTGTTCATGGATGTTCGTAATGAATATTATGTCCTATAATTCATGTGGGATGGGAGCGGATAAATGTGGGGCTATTTCTAAGATTTGTTCTAAGCATAACATTAATTTTTTAGGTCTTCAAGAAACACATGTACAGAGAATTGACTTGTTCAAAATCAAGCGTTGTAGGACCTTAAATATCTCAACCTTATCACGTTATACCAAAGCTTACCACACAAGTATACACGTAAAACAAACACAAACACTTATGCGTAAAATAATGAAGAAGAAAGATTAAGAAAGGTGGTGACTTGATGATGATATGTTATGCGTATATGTGTAGAGAAAAAGATGAAAACAAGAACTTGTTTATTTCAAAGAAAACACACACACACACACTCAAGCACACCCTCAAATGACCATTTGAGGGTATTCTATCTAAACACATAACACCCTTATGGGCTTGGGGCTTGAGATGGATTGGGTTGGATTGGATTGGATTACAAACTTATAAAGGCTAGCTTAACATAACTATTAGCCATTTAGCTTAGCCCAATCCACGAGCCGTTGACTATTCTATCACGATATCTAACACACGTTACAAAGTTCCTAAGCGTGAATGACCATCACTTCTATTAAATATTATCAAGGCTAACAATCTCCCCAAGGGTGGTCATTCAAAAGATGCTCCACTTGATTAGGTCTTTACTTTCCTTGAGCTTGAACTTTGTGTGTAGATATAGAATAGTCTTGATTTTTTGTTCCTTCATGCTTTGTGATCGATTAATGTGGGTATTACGCCATTTGTCAACTTCTTTGGTTAGGTGTCTCCACGTCTTTCTCCACCATGCTCACACTTCTTTTTGACTTTGAGATTCCAATGATGTTGTTGGTATGAGCATGTGGAGAATCATCTTTATCTCTTCCTTTGATGATGAGATCCATCATTTGTGATGTTGTTGGTATGAGCATGTGGAGAATCTGCATGATCTCTTCCTCCAGTGCATCCATCGAACACCAATTGATCATTGTAATCTTTTCTTAAAGAATTGATTACTACAATTGTTCTCTTGATGAATGTCTTGATTCCATTCACCTTGGTCGGGCGAATCGGCCGTCCTAATCCCATAAGGGACGATTGGCATTACATTGAATAAATTCAAGTAACGACCCTCATCTTGAGTTCGATTCGTGAAAGGAATCTCCTTAGCGGGATTTCCGGCACTTACGGTTCGAATGTCGAGGGTGTTAACAACATATTGTGAAAACACATCTCTAATTCTTACAAAGGTTGTTCTGGCTGGAGGCCCTCAAGAAGGCTAACACGACATACAAAGTACATCTGATTCGGTGAGTCATTGAAGTACACGAAGCATCACTTCACGATTGTAGACCGTTTGAGACACACTAAGCGTAACCCATAAAGAATTACAAGTGACTGCTTTGTCGAGGTGTTTGATGTTGACCACGGCGAATTTCCATTCAATCACCGAGGATCACAATTGTGAAACCTCTCATAAATGTTACGGCGGTTGCTAAGATCTGCGTGGGACTCTAGAATGTATCACTTGTGTCCTTATTGATGAACAACAAGCGATGAAATGTCAAGTGTTCCTATGAGATCTTTTAATGAATCTCGTGGCTCTAGACTCAATTAGTGCATTTTGGTTTTCCTAAGCGGAGACTAGGGAGAGGTCTCCTTCTTCAATACCAACGATCTCTAAGAGAAAGTCGATAGATTATGTAGGGTTCCCAGTGAGAATGAAACAAATCCTTTTAAGAGGAATTGAGTGGCTAGAAGGTTTAGTGCGGTGCGTCACTTTGGGTCCATGGCGTCTTTGTCTTCAATACCGGTGTCATCTTAGTGACAACCGATGGCAGATGAATTGAACCCGGTTTACGCCTAAGGTTGATTATGGAGGCTATTTCTTTTCACCCTTTTCATTACATTTCTTTTAATTCTTCAACCCTTCTTTCTCCTTTCTCACATTACTCCTTTTTCAATCATACCTAAGGACTTCTAATACTAACTATGGGTATTGTCCTTGGGTAGATCCCTCCGACTCTGGCGGATCATAGGACGATTTCCTATCCTTAGTCACCTTATAACTCCATGACTATCCTATGTTGCCATAAAACCATTTTCTTGAAAATCTCTCAAAGTGTTTATGATTGAAAACATGTTTGAAACACTCAGAGTTTTATATTTTCGAAACACTCCCCTTCACATGTGCTTATATTGTTTTAACTTAAATCGCACGAGAGAGGGTAGAGTTCGCACTTTTGAATTGATCGGCTCATGATAGACAATTCCCCATGAGACACGGTTCGTTGCATAGTTAAAGAGTTCCATTGTCGGTTTTAGGTGACAACTAGCTCTAATAACTAACTTGAAGTTGTAAACTCTTCTTGAAAAGAAGGTTAGACCCATGAAAGTGCATGTCTATCACGAGTTTCTCGAAATGGTACATTCTTGACTTTGATTCCTCGTCAATTCAATGGTTTCAAGCGAGTCGAGCTCTTTTGAGATTCAAACAACGATCATTAAACTTTTGATCACATTTTAATCACGTCTTCTCCCCTCAAAAATAGCATATTCGTGATATTTTTGATATCAACGGATTAAACAACATTTTAGAATCTTTTGGGAGACAAGCGGTTTGATTTAAGCATGAATTTGGAACATTTTGGTTTTATACTCCCCTTTAATAAAGCATAATCAA
Organism: Chrysanthemum lavandulifolium; assembly: GCA_022545495.1. Lineage (NCBI taxonomy): Eukaryota > Viridiplantae > Streptophyta > Magnoliopsida > Asterales > Asteraceae > Chrysanthemum > Chrysanthemum lavandulifolium. The sequence goes on along the minus strand of CM040242.1, from coordinate 93,827,121 downwards.
TTAAAGGGTTTTAGAGGAGTTATCTTGAGCACAAAATATTTTGAAAGATTTTGAAAATCTTTTGAACAATCTTGAAAAAGGTGCTCAAGATGATGATGATTTCTCACCGATTTTAAATGTAGTGCCTTTGAGCGTACACTAGATTTTTCTTTAAAAACACGAGTTTTGATTTGAAAATAATCAAAAGTCATCATTTTAGTCCGGGTTTCGTCTTGAAGTATCTGAAAGCCATTTTTGAAGAAATTTTGAGAAGCGACATGTTTTAGAAAACATTTAAAGAACTCTCGCTCAAGCATCTGTACATGTCCGTATCATTGTTGAATGACATTTCTAAAAGCGTCTGAATATCGATTATCGAGAGACATGTCGTGAGAAGAATATTTTGGATTTTGATTTTATATTGTTTTGTATTTTTGAAAGTTTTATATTTTTATATTTTGCTTTTGTTGGTTTTCAAATTTTGTATTTTGTTTTCAAAAATATTTACAGTGACTTTTGGAAAATCATTTTCAAGAAGATTCGAGAAGGCGTTCTAACTCCTCGGGGTTAGGCTTCGCATTCAATTCGTCGAACTAAATCGTTAAACCGTTCTTTTGGAAGGGCTTTAGTGAATAGATCGGCGAGTTGGTAATCTGTCTTCACGAAAAATAATTCAACGATACCTTCTTCCACGTGCTCTTTTATGAAGTGATAGCGGACACGAATGTGCTTAGTCTTTGAGTGATGAGCAGGATTGCATGATATGGCTATGGCACTTTTGAGTCACAATACATAGGTATTTTATCGAAAGTAAAGCCATAATCGTGAGTTGTGTTCTCATCCATAGAACTTGAGCACAACACGCGAGATAGAGACACATACTCGGCTTGGGTTGAAAGTGCGGTGCAATCTTGTTTCTTTGAAGACCGACTTACTAACTTTTCACCCAAAATTGTGCTCCTCGATGTACTTTTTGTTGTAACTTGATCACTGCGTGGTCCGCATCGAAAAGGCAATTAGATCAAATCCGGTTCCTTGGATACCAAAGTCCCATGTGAATGGATGTCTTGGTGCGAAAGATCCTTTTAACCTCTTTGAGGTGCGATTCGGTGAGCTTTGCACGAAACCGTGCTAATAAGCAAACAACAAAATGAATATCGGGTCGACTAGCGGTGAGGTACATGAGAGAACCAATCATGCTCGATATTTCTTGGATCGATGGGTTTCCCAAATAAATCGGCTCAATTTTTGGTGAAGTTACCATTGGTGTACCGACCGAATCACAATTATCCATACCATGATTTTCAAAATCTCGGTTGTATATTTAGCTTGATTGATAAAAATTCCACGTGGGGATTGATGTATTTGTAAACCAAGAAAAACTTTAGTTCCCCATCATGGACATTTCAAATTTGCTTTTCATGAGATTTTCAAAATGTTTTGAAAGATTCGGATTAGTGGACCCAAAATGATGTCGTCCACGTAAATCGAACAATCAAAATGTCGTTTTGCATTTTGTGTAAACAAGGTAGGATCAACAGTTCCTTTGGTGAAATTGTTTAGAATCGGGAAAGAGGACGATTCGTCATACCACGCTCTCGAGCTTGTTTTAAACCATAGATTGCCTTTTTGAGTTTGTAGGCGTAGTCGGATGTTCCATGTCTATGAAGCCTTACGGGTGACTCACGTACACTTCTTCTTTCGAGTTCCATTCAAGAACGCGGTCTTAATGTCCATCGATAAACCGTGATGTTTTGTGAGTGCATAGGCTAAGAATATCTGACGCTTCAAGTCTAGCTACCGGCGAATGACTCTTCAAAGTCTATCCCTTCTTCTGTCTGTATCCTTTGGCCACGAGGCGAGCTTTGTTGCAATTACGGTCATTTCTTCATCCCTTTTGTTCTTCCATAACCATTTGAGATCAATGACACGAATGTCAATTGGTCTTGGAACCAAATCCCAAGAGTCATGTAGGCGGTATTGGAGAAGTTCCTCTGCATTGCTTCTATCCATGCATTATCGCCATTGCCTCCCGAATGTTCTTTGGTTCAATATTGCTAATTGAGCAAATGTAAATGCACAAGTCGCAATCGGTGGCAAGTTGGCGTCTCGTCTGAATTGGCGTGAAGGTTCACCAATAACTTGTTCAATTGGATGGTCTTTTGTCCACTTGAGTAGAAGGATACCGTTGGTTAAGCGTGTCACGAGTTAGATGGTTCTCGTAAGCTTGAAGATGATTCGGTGATTCCGTAGCAAGCGGGTTTTCAAATAAGTCTTCATCTAACGTTGCATCGTTACGGTTTTGTGAAGGTTCTTCTTGAAATGATATGTTTTGGTTTTGCTCATCAGCTTCTTTGGTAAAAGCTGTTGTAAGAATAGGATTTGCAGTCGATGTAGATGGCGTTGATGGAGTTGGTGCATTGGTTTCGACCGTTGTAGATGCATCTTACATTGGTGGTGGTGGATGATTTTGGCGGGTGCGGTGGAATGATGGTTTGATGCATTTGTCGAAGTTCCACCATAGTATTCATCGAACATTAACTCGAAGAAATTCTCCCATTCTTGTTCATGAGGTGTGTCGGCAAAAGTTGATGGAGCTCTTTGTTGTATGAGTCTGAAGCGATGTGTCCAGTCTGCGGGTTTGGTGCGGGTTCTAATCTGTTTTGATTAGAAGCCATCGGTTTAAGCGGGTTCTAGGCGAGTCTCTCGAAGCCATTTGTGAAAGTTCGTCAAAATTCACATTCATCGTCTCCATTATCTTCCTAGTTCTTACATTATACACCACAGATGCCCTCGAGTTTTACGAGTATCCAATGAAGATTCCAATATCACCTTTAGCTTTCGGTTTTCCTAGATCTTCTCATGTCGTTCGTTGGATAGCACAAAGCGCCAAACACGTGAAGGTAAGAGATATCGGGTTTTACATTGTTCACTAGCTCATATGGGGTTTTATTGAATCTTGGATGGATTAGGGATCGGTTACGAGTGAAACAAGCGGTGGCAACAACATCGACCCATAGAAATAACGGTGCACTAGAATAGATTAGCATTGTGCGGCGACTTCCACAAGAGTTCGATTTCTTCTTTCAACTACCCCATTCTGCTGTGGAGTTCTAACAAGCGATGTCGATGTGTGATTCCAACATCTTCAAAATAAGCTCTTAACTCTGATTAGTAAATTATGTGCCGTTGTGCATTCTTACTACTCTTCTTGGAGCTTGAAGAAGTACTTGAATACGTTTCGGAAGGTGATGATGATGCACGGTGCTTCGTCTTTTGACCTCGAAACTTAACCCATGTATATCTTGAATAGTCATCAACGATAACAAGAATATACTTTTTCCCATTAATGCTTTCAACTCTCATTGGGCCACATAAGTCCATGTGCAACATATGCAACCTTGCTTCGAACTAGAGTGCGGGTTTGGGTTTATATGATGCTCTTTTGCTTTTCCTTGTTCGCATGATGGACATAGGTGATCCTTGGTGTATTTGAACTTTGGAAGTCCGTTGACGATGTTGTCTTTGGCAAGTTTGTTGATGGTGTCGAAATTGAGATGGGATAATCTTCTATGCCACAACCGGGACTTTGTTCGGATGCTCGTGTCATAAGACATATTGGTGATGAAGAGGCCATTTGGTTAATGTCGATAGCATACAAGTTTGTATCACGATTCCGGTTAAGAGATCGATGCCATCCAAGTTTCTAACGAAGCAAGCATTTTCCTAAAGCAACCTCTAAATCGCATCACAGGCCTTTGGTGAAAACAAATTGTGTCCCAACCCTTGACATAGTAAACCCGAGTGATCAAATAATTTCCAAAGGTAGATCTCCATAACCCATGATAGCTGCTACATGATCATTTCCAAAGCGTCGGTTCCATGAATTTCAGACGAAATTGATCGTGACTTGATTCGGTCATGTGCTTGGAGCAACCAGTCGACGATCCAAAGACATATTTCGATAACACCCAAAACGAGAAGAAGAAGATTTTGGAAACCGTTTTGATTTTGGTTCCTTTGGGTTAGAGGTAAAATCGATCACACTCATAGAAGTTATCTCTTGGGAAGACAGGTTCATCACTCATTCTACCATTACGGGTGTGAAAGTTCTACCGTTGGTTTCCAAATGTCATCCCTAAAGTAAACACTATGCTTCTTATCGGTAGTGTAAGACCTAAATCTTGCAACTAGTCTTCCTATGGGTTTAGCATAAGTTCTTTTGGAGCGTTCTTACGAGCAGGCTTAACAATCTCATTCTTAGAAACACAATCATCATGAACATTAGTTAAAGATTTCTTGCAAGTTAAACAAAGCAGAATCAACACATTCATTAAACTTAGCAAGTTTCATAGGTTCATTACATTCGGATGAAATGTCTTTCTTATTACAAAGCGGTAAATTCCTAGGGTGTTCTTCTACTTTCTTCTCTTTATTCAAGCTACTACTCTTAGAGGCATGCGAGACTCTATTGTTCCTTGTATTGCTCTTAGGCTTTAGTCTGCTTTGCTCCTAGAGGTGCTTTCTAGTCTGTAGAAGGTAAGGCACACATTAGGATTCACTTTTTTATCAAGAGAAGTGGTTTCGACTTTCCTAGTCTCTTTAGAGTGCTTGTTTAAACTTATGTCGTTTGTTCCATATGGTTTAGATGTGGAGGCGAGGCGCATTAGTGGTACTCATCTTAAAAAGGCCGGTGCTAAAACTTTTGGTTTCTCGATAACCGCTTTTCATTTTCAACAATTTTTCTTTTTGCTTAGGCAAGGCGGTGGAGTGATTGGTTTTGACAAATCATTTTCTCATTGACTTTTGGAGGAGGCATAGAAATAGACATTTTGGTTTGAAAACTGGTTTGGGAACATTTGCTTTCTCCTCGATCAATGGTTTTGCAATCTTAGTATCCACACCTTTCCTTTTGACATTCGGTGAGCCCTCAAAAGATCATTTTCTCTTTCATGTCATTATAGGCACGCTCATCGACAATTTGTCATACTTGCATTCCTCGGTTTTTCGATCAAGTTGTTTAAAATATGAGACATTTTCTTTTCAAGTTTTTCAAGAGCTTTTCATATTTTGAAACAATTTGGAGGTCTCGGTGGAGTCTTTCATGATCTTCAACGAAATATGTTTGTAAAACAATGGACATAATATCGGTACAGAACATCTTGAAGAGAGAATCATTTAAATTTTCCAAAACTTTGATGTGTTCAACACTTTCATTAGCTTTCTTTACGAGGATTTATGGTCCTTGACAAAGTCAATTGTTTCTTTCAAAATGCTTGTTCAAAATGAATTACCCTTGAATTGATGTTATTCGGTGAGGGGCAATTTGAGTTTCAAAAACTTTTATTTTCATCATCAAAACTAGAAAACCGGATGTTAGTTGTAATATTGGTTTTAGATTTGTGATCTCTTGAAGTCTCCCAATTCTAGTTTTAACATCTTCTAAAATGCTTCTAGCATCACTTGTGTTAAAAGGATTGTTTGAAGACATTTGTTCCATGTTTGACAATGATTTTGAGACAACTACGGGGAGTTGGGCGGTTTTGAAACTTGTTTTGAAACAGTGTTGACTCTTTGTTTGAAACACTTGGGTGTGATGGAAAACTTTGACTTTTCTTTTGTGAAACAAAAGTAATTCCATTAATTTTGTTCCATTTGTTATAGTCGATTGGTTTTATTTACGGATTCTTTTGTTTCATTTTGATCTACTCTCGTCGAGATAGTTCTAATGTTTCAAGAGAATCACGAACAATTATGGGTTCATGCAAAGCTTTTCCATTGTTCAAAACATTACATTCTTTGAGCTTTCTTGAGGAAACAAGGAGGTGTGTTACCAAGAGCCATTTTTGTGTTGTATGAAAATACGGATTCGTTTGATTAATTAGTATATTGGTTGATTTGGTGAATGACCCGTTGTAACAAGCAAATTTTCCAATTTTTGATTTTTCATTTTATCAAGAATTTCATCAAGAAGAGAATCTTCACGTTTTGAAAAATCGACAATCAACTGTTTCTTCTCTTTTCAAGATCGAATAAGTTGCTTGTTGTTTAGAAAGTTGGTTTTAAGATCGAAATTTCCTTGTTTAAAGATTTTATTTTCAAGTTCAAATTAACATCAAGCGTGTTATACTTGATTTGCAATTGTTGTTCTCTTAAAGCGGAATCTCGATAACCAATTTCTAATTCGACTCTTTGTTTTGTGAAATTCAAAGGCTTTTGCATTCTCCTTGTACCTCTCAAGCTCGGTGGTCAATTTATCATTCGCGGCCTTAACATCGCGATTGACCTTTTAACTTTCTCAATTTCAATGCCACGATTATTGATTAATGTTTCAAATAAGGCACGTGTTTCCTCATCGGTCTCGATATTTTGTGTCACACGACCTCCACTAGGATCCACATCGGAGTTTGAGTTAGTATTGCTACAACTCGGATTGTCGGTATGTATCATAAGTAGGTCTTGATGTCACGAGAATGTTGTTCGTCATGAGTAAACACATCAAATATGACATTGTTATAGCATGGATCAATGATTGGTACCTCGAATCTTGCATTGGCGTCATAAGCGGGAGGTGCGTCGGACTCGGTGTCATACTTAGCTTCACGAAGATTTGCCATGAAGATGCGGTTTGCATTGATGTCCTCTAGGTCTTCCAAATCATCCATAATAGCAAAAAGTCATTTTCCTCGACACTCAATGCATCCACCTTGACTTACGTGCTAACACATAGCTTTACGAAGATCGCAACATTTTTCTTTTTCGGCTTAGTAGGACAATTCCTTGCCATGTGACCCACTCCTTGACGGTTGTAACACGTAACTGATTACCACGATTCACATTTCCATAATTCCCAACGATTGGGCTGCAACATTCCCATTCGATTACCCATTGCTCTATTCCCAACATTACGCCCCATCGATTTCCAACATTCGACCCAACTGATTACCACGATACGGAACCTTTGATTACCCATGTGAAATCCGGTAGCATATCCTGTTGATTCCCAATAACTCCAACCATTTGTCCTTGATGACCCATATTCACACCGGTGTGCAATTTGCACATTGCGAGTGTTTGATGAAATCCTTTGGTTGTTGTTAGTTGGTGTGGAATAGCGACCTCTGAATGCTTTAGTCAAAAAGCAAATGCATTTGACAAAGCTTGTTCTTGTTCGGTTTCAAGATCGGTGATTCCTTGTTCTGGTATTGTGGATCTTGTTGTTGTTGAATGACTTGTTGTTCTTGTGGATAGAATTGTTGTTGAGGATAACGACTTGTGGTTGTGGAATGTATTCTTTGCAAGTTGTTGTTAGTGGAAGATGATGAAGCTTGTTGTTGTGAGTTCACTTGGAGTTGGAGTCTTTGCAATTAGTGCCAATGGATCATGATTCTTTGCCAATCTTTCTTTCCTAACTTCATTGACTTGACTTGGTTTTGTTTGAAAAATCGTTGAGTTGATCAAAGTTCACGATGTAAGTCCTTTGTTTGGTTGACAATAGTGACATATCGTCCCCATTCTTACGGAAGATTGTTGAGAAATTTGATGTTACTCACGATAGTTACGGGTGCCAACTTGTTTCGATAAGCTCATTCATTAAAGTGCAAAACCTTCCATAGTAGGATTCAATGGATTCTCACGGAGTTGATGTAAACTTCTCCCATTCGGTTAGCGACTTGTTCTCCGTGTCTTGTTGACCAATTTACATTCCATAACAAAGCCGTCTAACACGTTCCCACATATCGTAGCGGTTTCACATTGTCTCTCTGAACAAAGATGTCTCTTGGTAAACCCGTTGGACAATGTGTATTGCCATGTCATCTGCTTCACTTGTTTGTTATCCTCTTGATGTATTACGATTCATTTTGAACACGAAAAGATGGTGGGACGGGAGGTGTTGCATCGAGTTTCGGGGTCTTGGACTTGGTCGAGGCTTGAAGGGTCCATTCGTAATGGATTGAATCATGAGTTTTCCATTAGGTTTGGTCTTGATGTAGCGGAGCATCGACTTGTCCATTGAAGATATCCACCTTTTTCGAGCATAGGAGGGCGGTTTTCGGCACCGGTGCATGAATGTCTTGTTGAGTAGCCATTGATGAAGGTATTTGATGATAAAGTTGATGTAGGATCGATTCAACGATAAAGGAGTTGTGTTTGATGAAGATTAAGCTCGGTTGTTGTAGTGAAAATTGGGTCTAAAACTTAAAACCTCAATAACTTCTGTTCGGGCGTTTTAGGACTTGAAGGTTGACCGAATCAACTTTAGTTTATTCGGCATGCCAATCTCCTCGTTCTCACGGTCGTTTTGATGGGTAGAAACGCTGAAAGCGGATTCTGGTTCAAAAGTTATGGCCGTTTGAAGTTTTGCTCAAAATCTTACTCGTAAACCTTGTTCTTAGGCGTAGGATTTGGTGCTTATCGTAGGATTTGCTTATCGTAGGATTCCTTAGGCGTAGGATTCTTATCGTGGGATTCTTATCGCGTAAAATTTGCTTATCGTAAACTCTATCTTCTGCGTAACCTTTAAGCTTAAGCGTAAGCTTATCGTAAACTTAAATGCTTATAAGTAAGAAACCTTACGCGTAAGTGTTAGCTTAGGCGTGAGTGTTACTCGTAGCTTTTATGCTTATCGTAAACTTAGGTTTAAAACCAAAATCCTTTACACTCGTCCAAGTGTAAAAGATATCCAAAGTCGAAGTGTTCCACAAACTTATCCAAGTGAGGAAGCACTTGAGTAACCGTTGTTGCGAAGATTCTTCACCAAAAGCTTATGCGTAGGATTTCACTTTCTTCTGCGTAGACTTCTACGCGTAGAACTAGGGTTTGACTTTTCCTTAGGCGTAAAACTAGGGTTTTGACTTTTACGTACTTGCAATGCTTACGCGTAGAATGCCCAGTTTTGCAAAAACACAAATTTTCACCCAAAACACGTTTCCAAATGATTTCTTTTGCACAAACTTCTTCCAAAACACTTAATGATCAATAAAACTACAACTTTAAGCTTAAAACCACGTAAAAATCAAAACTTTATGCAAAAAGCTTGCGTTTTATAGTAAAAACAAACTTTTTGTAAAAGTTTTAACAAAAAGCGTAACACAAACACTCCTAAACCATTGTTAGGCGATTGATACCAATTGTAGGACCTTAAATATCTCAACCTTATCACGTTATACCAAAGCTTACCACACAAGTATACACGTAAAACAAACAAAACACTTATGCGTAAAGATGAAAGAAAGATTAAGAAAGATGGTGACTTGATGATGTTATGTTATGCGTATATGTGTAGAGAAAAGATGAAAACAAGAAACTTGTATTATCAAAAAGAAAACACACACACACACACACTCAAGCACACCCCTCAAATGACCATTTGAGGGTATTTATCTTCCTTACATAAACACCCTTATGGGCTTGGGCATGGGCTTGTGGATATGGGTTGGACTTGGATTGGACAATAACTTATAAAAGGCTAGCTTAACATAACTATTAGCCATTTAGCTTAGCCCAATCCACGAGCCCGTTGACTATTCTATCACGATATCTAACACACGTTACAAAGTTCCTAAGCGTGAATGACCATCACTTCTATTAAATATTATCAAGGCTAACAAAACGTCACTAGACAAGTGATCATTATAAGACCTTATCTTCTGCTCAAGTATCCTTACTTGAACATCCGGTCTCTAAGCTCGGAGTATATGACGCAATTCGGGAATGTGGCTCAGAAAAATCTCCCGGTCCCGACGGTTTTTCTTTTGCCTTCTACAAGAAATACTGGGACATTCTTAAAACAGATATTATGGCATATGTTCGGGAATTATTTGGAACTGGCAATCTTCCTTCAGGTTGTAATTCTTCATTCATTACTCTGATTCCTAAAGTTGATAACCGTCTGGTCGTTTCGGATTTCCGTCCTATTAGTCTCATTGGAGCCCAATACAAAATTCTAGCAAAGATTCTAGCGATCCGCTTTCTCGTGTTATAGATTCCAGAATTAGCTTGAGCAAACGGCCTTTATAAAAGGACGCCAAATCTTGACGGTCCGCTTATGGTCAATGAAATCATAAACTAGTACAAAATCGAAAGCAATCTCTTATGATTTTCAAAGTGGACTTTGAAAAAGCTTTTGATTCGCTTTCTTGGGAATTCTTAAATCGGGTTATGGTTTTCATGGGTTTTGGGTGTCGTTGGAGAGGTTGGATTCGAGGATGCCTAAATTCAGCCAAGGCTTCTGTTTTAATTAATGGTAGTCCATCGTCCGAATTTTCTTTACATCGTGGTCTTCGCTAAGGTGACCCTTTGTCTCCTCTTTTGTTTATTTTAGTGATGGAGGCTTTACATGTTGCTGTTGAAGATGCCATTAATGTTGGTCTTTATCGTGGAGCTCAAGTAAGATCCCTACATATCTCTCACTTACTTTTTGCTGATGACGTTCTTTTTTTAGGGGAATGGTCTTGCTCTAATATTATCGGGATTGTTAGTCTTCTTCGTTGTTTTCATAGTGTCTCGGCCTCAAGATTAATTTGCACAAGTCTAGCTTATATGGTATTGGGATTCGTAATCATGATATTTCCAATCTAGCTTCGTTCACGTGTTGTACTCCCAATGCTTCCATTTACATATCCGGGAATTCGGTGGGTTCTAACATGTCAAGAATTAAAGAATGGAATCCTATTATTGATAAATTCAAAAGAGATTATCAAAATGGAAAGCAAATATGCTTTCTATCGGTGGTAGGTCTACCTTGATTACTTGATGTTAGGTTCTCTTGGAGTCTACTACCTTTCTCTCTTTCCAATGCCTAAGCAGATTATCAAGCGCCAAGAATCTTTACTGGCCAATTTCTTTTGGGGTTGCACGGATGGGATCAAAAAAATTCCATGGATCTCTTGGAATTCGGTTTTAGCTTCAAAGGTGAAAGGTGGTCTTGGCATTGGTTCTCTTGAGGCTTTAAATCTTTCTCTCCTACAAAAATGGAGATGGAGATTTTTTAATAGCCCCCAAGCCCTATGGGCCAAAGTTATTTCAGAAATTCATGGTTCATATGGCATGGTTGGTTCTGTGTTTTTTCACCAATGTGGAGGTTCTGGTTCTTGGCCTAGGATTGTGGGGGCAATCAATGACATGCATGAAAAAGGCATCATTCCTCATCCTTCTATCAAACGTCAAGTAAAAGACGGTTCTGCTACTAGATTTTGGAGAGATGTATGGCTTGGTGACATCCCTCTTGAGCGCCAATTTCCTCGTCTTTTTTGTCTTGAAGCAAACAAAGACTGTCTTGTCCGAGACAGGTGGCAAAATGTTTGGGTTTGGTGTTGGACGCGTAATTTTCTTTGAGGAGTTACCGGTCCTCAATTGGATTCGTTGATCTCTATGTTAGTGAATGTCCAACTTACAGAAGGTCAAGATGCTTGGCAATGGAGCTTAATAGGTTCGAACATCTTCACCGTTAAAGATACTCGAATTTATATTGATTCTATTTCTCTTCTAGACTCCCCGTTTGAGACAAGATGGTGTCGCTTCATTTCTAGAAAAGTTAATATTCTGGTTTGGCGTATCTTGAGAGATCGAATTCCTACACGGTGGAATCTAAGCAGGAAAGGTTTCGAGGTTTCTTCTCTTCTATGCCCTCTTTGCAACATTTCTCCTGAGACCTCTTCACATCTTTCATGGTCATGCAACTTGGCTACTTCAGTTTGGCGTATTGTCTTCAAATGGATGGATCTTCCTCTTCCAGTTTCGGACAACCTGAACGACGTCTTCAGTTGGCTTGATCATGCACGTCTCAACTCTGCCTCCAAGAATATTCTGAATTCTATTTTCGGTGTAGTGGTTTGGACGTTATGGCAGTTTCGTAACAACAAAATTTTCGGGGACAAGAAGATGCTTCAAAAGGATCTATTAGATCAAATTGTCGATGTATCGTTTTTGTGGTATTCTTCTAGAAATAGAAATTGTAAGGTTTCTCGGTCCAATTGGATCCAAAACCCTCTACTTAACTCTATTTTGTAATTCCTCTTTCTAGCTTCTTGCTAGTTTTTATATTATCCAGCCGTTCAAAAAAAAACATATATAACATATTACATATATAAATATATAATAATTAGAGTTAATTACATGAATGGTCCCTGTGGTTTATCGAGAATTACGGATTTAGACCCTAAACTTTTTTTTTTGCGGATTTGCTCCTTATGGTTTTGATTCGTTACGGATTTAGTCCCTTGACCATATTTTCTGTTAGTTGACCGTCAAATGGATGTTTGGAAGGCTGAAATGACAAAAATACCCTCGTATGTGTTTCATGAATGGTCCCTATGGTTTCTGGGTTATCACGAATTAGTCCCTGATTTTTTATTTTTTATTTTAATTTATTTAACTATTTATATAAAAAAACATTTTGTCAAAAATTTTATAAAAAATTCAAAAAAAATTATTAAAAAATTTATAAAAAATTCCAAAAATATCATAAAAAAATTTATTAAAAATTCTGAAAATTTTATAAAAAATTCTGATAAACGATTTAGTCCTTGATATTTTATAATTTTTTTGACAATTTTTTTTTTTTGCCCAAAATAATATTTCTGACAATTTTTATTTTTTTTTAAATTTTTTTGCCCAAAAATTTATAAAAAGTTTTTGCCCAAATTTTATAAAAACATTCAGACAAAAATTTTGGGAAAAAAAGAAAAAAGAAAAATTTTTCTTTTTAAAAAACAATTCCGTAAAAAAAATTCTTTTAATTCCTTAAAAAAATTTCTTTTTAAACTTTTTTCTTTTCTACCGAATTTTTTATAAAAAAATTTTGACAAAAAAATTTCTTTTTTCTTTTTTAAGTACTATTTGACGGAATTTTTAATAAAATTTTTGACGGATTTTTTTTGACAATTTTTTTTTTCTTTTTAAAATAATAATATTTTGACAAAATTCCAAAAAATTTATAAAAAAAATTAATAAATATTCTGAAAATTTTATAAAAAATTCCGATAAAAATTTCATAAAAAATATTTTTAAAAACTTTTATCGGAATTTTTTATAAAATTTTCAGAATTTTTAATAATTCTTTTTTTTTTTTAATTTTGGATTTTTTACAAAATTTTCTAAGTTTTATAAAATTTTCGACAAAATGTTTTTATATAAATAGTTAAATAAATAAAATAAAAATAAAAAATCGTGACTAATTCGTGATAACCCATAAACCATAGGACCATTTACGAAGACATACTGGGTATTTTTGTAATTTCAAAGATTTCAAGACCCATTCGACGGTCAACTAACAAAAATATGATCAAGGGACCAAATCCAGAACTAATTAAACCATAAGGAGCAAATTCGCAAAAAAAAAAGTTTAGAGACTATATCTGTAATTCTCAACAAACCACAGGGACCATTCATGTAATTAACTCTAATAATTATATATCATATAGCTTTTGAGAAAAATAAGCAATTTTAATCGAATTAGATTATTCTCTTTCAAACAAACTAATAATAATTCCATCTAAACACATTTCATATTTCGGCTTTTATAAAGGTAAAATAAAAATTAAATATGCTCATATACGAGTCGAGCTCGAGCTTTAAAAATAACTTATGTCCCACGCATTTAACCGGCTCACGTGGTTCACCGGTTCCACCGAAAACTCTCAAGTGAAACGGTCCTTGCTGTCGAAGTTTACTACTGGATAGGAATTCCATCGGTATAGCAAAAAAAAGTGGCTGCTAATTAGCACTAATGCTAATGGGGGACCATCGATCAAGAAGGACTTCGGAGACTGCACCCGCTATCGAAGAAGACAACTCCCATCTAGGTCAATGGAAGTCGATCGATCTCACAAGCCGGCCTTGATCTTTACAAATAAGGCTCAAAACATGCTGAGCTCGAGCTTCTCCAATGAAGCCGAGCTCAGGCTCGACTCGACATGTTTATATCCCTACTAGTAATCTTGAACTCTAATGATGTGCAAATAGATTATGATGGTGTACAGATTATCTCCTTGTATATGTGTAAAATATGCTAATCTAAGTAGTATGAATGGCCATGCTATTAGGCAATAGATTATATGACCCAAACCCACATACAGGCTCGGGCCTTACATGCATGTTTTGTTTGTTACTTGTTATCATTTTACTGCTATCTGCTTTAATATTAATAACTAGTTCAGTTTAGCAGTACAGAAATGAAATGACCAAACTACTGAACTAGTACGTTTCATAATACTATAATAGAAACAAAAAGAGCCGACTCTTGGGTTAACAAACAAAAAGATATAACAACAGGCGATAATGTTCACTATTACACCTGTGTGGTTGGAAATATTATATAGTAGACAGGTGTAAAGGAGTGATTTGAATATAGTAAAAGCAATCCAAGAGAAGACTAAAAGAAATCTGTATAGTGTTCTAGATTGATACACTCTGACGACCATTAAACTTGAGAAGATGACAATGATCTGTAATGTACAGATTGGTAATAAACAAAATCAACATTTCATTTTCTAATTAATTATTCAGATTTATGCAACGAGATGGAACCTTAACACATCGACGAATCTAATTGTCTTTACTTAAAATAGCTGCTAACTTTGTTTGGATGTGATCGACTCCGGCCCGGGAGAAAATCTTGGGATTACTTCCTGCAACAAAAACATGATGCCATCAGAAACAGAAAGCAAGAAATGGGTAAACTCGTAATTCAGAAACAGGTAAATAAAAACTAAAGGTCTTCAAAGTTCAAACATTATGCTTAGACCTTTTAGAGGAATGACAACAATTACTTTGTCTTCTATATAAAGGCGGATATTTTGACCCATTTAATCATGGCTAGCTCAATTTGGGTAATGCTGCCTTCCACATGAGTATATTAAATACAGTAGCTACAAAATGAAACCGGGCAAAACTGGTTTTCAGAATGAGGGAATGGAATAATATAATGCATTAGTTTTGAGGGTATGGGTTATAAGATTAGATCAAATCCTCAAATTATGCTAATCCATACTTGCCAAAGAGGGTGGGTTAGAAAATTCTACTACCATTCCCATTCCACCTTGTTATGAATGTCCTCACACAAAGCACATTCAACATTCGGTTTGTTAACTTAATCATAAATTTCAGTGATCAGGTCTGAAAAATTAATTATTTATAAACTAGTATAGATAAACAAAAGGTGTGTGTAGGTCACCCCAACAAAAACGACCGGCCTATTTCAACTTGTATCAAATAAGTACAAGTCTTGACCAGTCAACCAAACCACCCGACCTGCTCATTTTGCCATTGGTTCCCCTATGCATGAGAGCAGGGTGTGAGTGATGAGTGATCTATTATGAGAGTAGACCATGAGGACTTTCATGGTGTAAGAATCTATGAAGAATCTTAGCTATCCGGATCTACATTCTCAATTGCGTGTGCTAAACGACAGTACATTTGCGTTCTGGAAACATTTAGTTCTCGAAAAACTGGCACAAATAGTGTCATTTATTTGAATTCCAGATATGCTTTTTAGTTTCAAGATGTGAATAGACACCAACCTTGTGTGCTTGAAGACTAATCTAAAACAGGTAAACAGTTGCTGTTTTCCTATACAGGTAACCCGGAGAGGGCAAGTCTTTGACTAAGATGTTCGTGACTTAATCAGGGTACCCATGACCGTTTCTGAAACCTTTCCTGACCACCACCAAGATGGTTTACCTAGTGAGGTTTAGGCTTTTGAACCTAAGACCACTATTGAGGACATCATGGTACCTCACCACTAGGCCACCTTAATGGTGGTTTGCTTAAGAACTTATCAGATTTATTAATTAATTGACTAGCTAATTTGGTTCCATAAAACGTAGGCAAATTTGGGCAGAGTGCATTATGTTTGCATGAATTTACAATCAATACCAAATTCCTTGGTATCCTTTTGTAAGCTAAGAATCCAACTTATTTGTCAGAATCACATGTTTTCAAAATATATTACTTTGTTAACACTACTCATCACAAATACATAACTAAAAGAAAATACCATAAGAAAAACAAGCTCAAAATAGAGGTAGAAACGAGCCAAGCCGCTCGTAAGCTGCTAGGATCGACTCAATAAAAGCTTGAAACGAGCCTAGCTTAAACAGGCTCGAGCTCCATACTTCATACTCAAGGCTGGGTTGTTAGGTTCGTGAGCCTAAAAAAGCATTAGAAATGTATGTGTTTATACATGTAAATACACTTCAGACGACGGGCATAATTCTAATGCAATAGAAATGTATGTGTTTATACAAGTAAATACACTTCAGAGTTAAGACACGTATGCACTTTCCAAATATTTTCTAGTGTGGTCCTACTGTGTGATTATTAGAAAGTCGTAATGAAAGACGAATTTGTCATCCGTTTCTCAATTCACAGTTTCTCTTTGCATTTCAAATATACTCCAGCTTTTCTTTCAACCACTAATAGTCAAATATACTCCCATTTGGTATACCTATTTGCAGAATCTATAACTTAACCAATACAGAAATGCAAACGTTGCCATGTATCCGTCTAAGCTAATGCAACCCATTTAAAATTTCAAAGGTTGAGAACTACTCTAGCAACACTCACACTTCTATACTTTCAGCAACTCTTTTATAAGTTTCCATTAGACAGATTGAAACTTCTTTTTTACAAGAGTTGAAGCGTTTCTAAAAATTCCACCTAGTTCTAACATCTCGGGATAACACGTATCATAGAGTTAATGTAAACCATACAGTAGTTTTTTTATAGCTAAAATGCTTTAATGACTATCCATGCTATGAGATTATAAGTTGGCACCACACAGGATTCCTAGCAAAGCTCCTGATCTTACTAAGAAGTTGCACCTAGTGTAATAGAATTTTTGAAGAATTGACGAAAAGCTGAAAAAGGGCGTTTGAGATAAGTTTCCAACGTTTCACATGAAAAAGGACATTTATCTATTGTAGCAACTCAGATAGACAAGAAAACTGGCCCAAATTGTCAACTTTTTCCTCTTTATATTTAGGCATTGTGAGTTTGTGACTTGAACAATAAGCAAATAACCGGAACTAAGCATGTTTGACATTCAAATATGAAAACCGAACCATATAAAAAAGTAGTAAATACGAGAACAAACAAGCAAATAAACAAAACCACGGTGCCATGAGAATGAAATAAAGATAGCATGGTATCCAATGCACATGATTTATTATTTTTTTTTTTTTTATTTATTTATTTTTTTCTTTTCTAAATTATCTAATGCGAAAATAAACGTTTTGGTCGGTGATATCAAGATAGTGAGTGATACCATATATTATTACCAATGACTCCTTCCTGTCCATGTTACTTTACTTTACTTTGCTCCTTCCCGTCCATGTGCTCGGCAACAACCAAATGCATTTGAACAAAGGAGTCCAAAATTCCAAATCCCTTGCGACTCTACTTATCTTTATGGATGTTGAATACTTTGTTACGGTGTTGGGCCTTCACGTGATACTTCATTATAAATTTAAAACATTTCTTGCATTCTTCACGTCATACTCCATCTTCTTCCCCCTCGAACCATTAGTGAGCTATACATTGCTCAGTCCCCTAACTTCGCCTTATTAAAATGAATCGAATCGATTAAGCAATGTAAATCTCCGTGATACCTCTAATTCCTTAATTACCTCCAAGATACATAACATTAATGCAACCTGGTGCATCCTGTGTGTATCTTTGAGGTAAGCAAGGAAGACCGAAGCATCATGATAATTTACATCACTTGCTTGATTCGATAATTTTAACAAGGTAAAGTTAGCAAACCTAACAATGTCTAGTTCACTTATGACTCGAGAGGAAGACAATGGAATACGGCTTGAAGAGTGCAAGGAAGTCTTTTAAGTTATCATGGAATGTGGGACGAAAACTCAAAACCGTAGCAAAGATAAACATTTCATGCCCAGAATGTTGTAAAGAGTTGTGAAGGACTTGGACTGCTTAACGAAAATGAACTTAAGGTGGAGCCACTGCTTGCTAATACTTCATGGTATCAGACACTGCCTTTGGCACTACCAACCAACATGTTTAGCTGCACATTAAATGCTATGGTATCCAATGCAATGTTTTTTTGGTATTATACTTTGGTATCTACAATGAAGTTTAGAGATTATTAATATATATGGTAGGCCTATAACATATAAACTCCAAGGACCTAAATATCAAGATTAATGTTACAATGATTTTGTATATATGTTAAGCATTCTCTAGATTAAATAAGTAAACATGTATTTGGGGCAGATCATAAGGTTTTCTAAGTATAAATTACGGCGTCCTGATACTTCTAGCAGATTTAGCGTCAACATTTACCTTTTAATACGATGAATGTTGATTTTGAAACTAGCACACATAATAACTTAAAAGCAAACCGGATACTATTCACAAAAACAATATTCTTCCGTGGTACTTTGCTTAAATTGTAGGGGGGAGTTAGGCATTATCTTAGACATCTTACTATTGGGTTCTAAAATAAGCACCTTCAACCTGCTTGTTTCGCTCATCGCATATAAACAACCGCAAACACCCCTCGGTTTGTACAGAAAAGGTGATATATGTGTATTAAATTCAAGAACCATGAAACGAAACAAACCTCGGTCCCATCAGACCGCAGTCTGGCCAAAACCGGAATCTCGTACCGATACGCCTTCTCCCATTCAGGATTACTAGTAATATCCCTTATCTAAAAAAACACAAACACCAAACCATAAGAAATACTGTAATTCCCGAAACAAAGAAAGAAAAAGAAATGGGACCCACCTGAAGCTCTACGTCATGAAGGGGTTCTGGAGTAGAAGAAAGAGTGAAAGCGGAGTTCAGTTTCTCTTTAAGGCCGTCGCATAAGCAGCAACCTGGTTTTGAGTAGAGTATGAGCTGTTTTTTTGATGATGAGGAGGCTGTGATGGTGAGTTTTCGGGTGAAGGTTGTTATGGTTGATGGTGATGTTCGTTTTGCGGGATGGAGGATTGTGGTGATGGCGGCGGAGAAGACGGCTGTCATGATTGAAAACTCAGGTGGTCTAATTTTCAGATGTTGCGGCTGATAAAAGTATTAGAAAAGAATGGCGAAATTTGAAAATGTTGAATGTTGAAAGTAAAATTTAAGTGCGCTTTGCTTTATTAAAATGTTTTGATTCGAATCGATTATCACTTACCTTGGTAAGAGGTGCTAAAAGTTTAAATCGAACGAAAAATAATGTTGTTTGTTTTGTATAAGTGTTCGAACGATTTTAAGTCTTCGTTTTAATTGCTTATTAAACCAACACAACGCGATAATAAATAACTTATGAAATGTGAAACAAGACTTTTATCATAAATATAACATAGTTATTAAACAATCAAATATATTATATAAAGTTTACAAAACGAGTAAGAGGCGTAAAGACAAGTTCTCCACCTCTTCATCGAGTAAGATGTTATATGCTCAACTGCGCCTTACTCAAAGAAAAAAAACAAACAAGAAACTAAAATTTCTCTTTTCCTGGTAAGAGTAAGAGGCTAGTAGACTTTTAATTATACACGGTTTAAACTTTAAATTCATATATTAAACAATTTATCTTAAACTTAATATAGACAAGTTTCAATTTCATAACACACGGTTTAGATTCATATTTGAAATTTTCGGTTAACATTGATGATTCAATATGTAATCAACCAATTAATGAATTCAATGTTTTAATTTAAGAAAATCACTAACAATAATCAACTAATTCTCATTCTTTTCAAAACTTAGATCTTATCATTGTCAAAATTAACTATTTTTAGGGTGATCGCTAGAGGTGTCATTCGAGCTGACCCGACTCGACCCGAACCCGACCCGAGTCAATTCGGGTCAGGTCAATCGGGTTCAAAATTATATTCGGGTCAACCCGAATTGACCCAAGTTCTAAACAAGGTCGGGTTCAGGTATGTTTTTTTAGCCGTGACCTGACCCGAACCCGATTAACCCGGTTCAACAACACTTTTACAATGTAAAATACTCGGGTTGACCCCAAACCCGAATTGTCCCGACCCGAGTTGACCCGAACCCGAATTGACCTGACCAGAGTTGACCCCGAGTTCTAAACAAGGTCGGGTTTGGGTTATGTTTTTTTAAGGCTTGACCCGACCCGAGTTGACCCGAACCAGACTGGGTCAACCCGAATAACACCCCTAGTGATCGCAATATCAAATTTTAAAAATAACTTTTATTTTTACGTATAATTTTTTATTTTACGTAGATTTTCATTTAGTGTACTTTGTAAATTCATGTTTTTTCTATCTTAACTACATATAAAAGAAAAAAAAATGTGAAATGTTTGATGTCTTAAAATGGTCGATTAAGAGAGGAATGTGGACAACAACTTACACACGCTTATACAAAGCCTAAATCAACACACGCTCAATGCATGGAATGTATTAGAAACAAGTAATAACTCTATATTGCATAAACTATTAAAGGAAGTTACTACGTAAACTTACACACGTCGATGTATAGAATGTATTAAAAGCAATTAATAAACTCTATATTGTATGGACTATTGCTAAAGGAAATTATATTGCATAAACTCTACGGGAAACTATATTGCATTTGACTATTGCTAAAGGAAATTATATTGCAAATCTTTACTACATATAAAAGAAAAATGATCAATGTCGAAAAGTGAAATGATGAAAAAGGGCAATGTTGAATGGGGTTTGAAACTGCAGGAAGTCACTGGTAAATTTGGTAATATTCATGGCAATGAAAAGCTGCACATTTTTTTTATTACACATTTGAAACTGAATACTGATCACACGAATTCTTTATATCTAATTCTATGGCAACTATTGAATTCATGCGTTGAACATACACAAAAAACAAGTATAAGATGAGGTCTTTGGTCAAATAAGAGTAAAAGAAGATCGTTGTACTAATTTTTAATATGAAATAGACCAATTTCTAAAATAAACTCATTTGACTAAAATTTAAACTCTATCAATGTCGGCTCTAAGTCCGTTTATTTCAAAAGTTTAGTATCCATGTCCATATATACTCGAGTCCTCACACAAATTAAACTCACAAGAAAAACCTAAACCATCTAGATCTCAGATGGTGACTTTCATTTACATTTAGACTTATACTCACCACACGTAATCCTCACATACTCACAATCACACCACACAAAGTCGTTTCTAAATTGTTTTGGAGTCATTCGATTAATATATATATATATATATATATATATATATATATATATATATATATATATATATATATATATATATATATATATATATATATATATATATATATATAACGTCATATATTATTAAAAACTAGCGAGCTAGCATTCCAAAGAAAACTTTAGTTGGGGTTATTGTTTGTGGTTGTAGCATAGTTCTATTCAACCGAGTTGGCATTCCCGCCGTGTTGATTCGATCGGTTTGTGTCCGCTAGAGTTTATGGTTCGCTCGTGGGAGTTTCGAGTTAGTGTTTGGGTTTGAGTATCGATTTTAATCGAGCCTTTGTGTTTGGAGTTTCGTTCGTTTGTGGGAGTTGCATGTTATAATTATTTAGTAAAAGTATTAGAAACCATTATAGAATTTTTATGAGTTGAATTATCATACGTTATAACCGTCATAATTACGCTTTAATCTTTTCACATTCTATTTTAAACATTATACTAAACACTTACCACAATATCACATTATCAAGAATTGTCTGTCATGTTAATCCGCCATCGCTGACACCTAGTAATCGCCAATTACACTAACCTGATAAAAATGAATTGATTTTTCAAAGTAAAATTCCTCTCATTTTAAAAGTCTAAAAAATGATGACCACTATATTATTGAGCAACTCAAACATATTTTGACAAATATTTCTTATTTTAATTAATATTATAGTAAATTAAAATACAAGTTGCTTCATACAAGTTGTTCAAAAACAAGAAACACTTCAAAAATGATTAAGTTGTATAGTTGCTTTATCACCCGATTATTTTTTAGATTTTGAAAAATAAAAAGTAAAGAGTGATGTGTCTTTGACCGAATTTTTCCTTTTTCAAACCACCTCACGATCCTGCATACACGCCTTAGAAGTGATCAAGGTCAAAAATGGAATCGTAAAATCGCTATTTTGAATAGCCTGACAATGAAAAACTTTATATGTTTACCTATTTATATTTCAACATAGTAATTAATAATCTAGGAAATCTTAAGTTGCGTAATTATGCTAACTAAATACTAGTCTTGTAGTGGGTTTTCTATTTGTCTATACTCTATTTTTTTTAACCACGATTTCCGACCTTTTTACCGTACTATATTTGTCTATATTCTATAAGATCTTTTTTAAGTGGTTTTGGTTGTAAATAGTTAAATGAGATAACTTAGATGTGAGAATAGATGAGGATGTTTTATAGTGAGTTTTCTGTTTTCTTTTGATAATTTTTCTTGCTATTCAAATCACAAATTGAATCAACCAATTTACCATGAATTTTAACCCTACGATACGACGATCCACGTTTAGTTGCCATTATATGGATCTATTTTGAAAAACTATTGAACAGAAACAAAAAAACTGCGCTAAAATTAAAAAACTAACCCGATAAAAAGATAAAGGAGACTATTATGAATTGTTTGTACGGTTTTATTTTTCAATTCAGGCTAAAAATGGTGATTATTTGAGCTTTTTTTAATGGCGGAAACTAGGTTTTTTTTAAGGAAATTATGTTGGAGGAGACAAAAACACGTCAAGAAAATAGTTCGTTATAAGACTAGTTAGAGAAAAAAAAACACGTTATCAAGTTACCGTAATTAATGCACTTAAAATAGATAGATGATCATCTTAAGCAATCTATTAAAGTCCAACAGGTTGTGCATTACTGAGATACGCAATGGCTAGGGAAAGGATAAGAGTAAAATTCAGAATATCATTTAAAGGATGGTTGTGTTACTACTTACTAATGTTAGTTATAGTAGCTGAAAGTGGTATAGTTTTGTTGACCGTTGCTTCTGTTCCTACAAATAAAGATAAAAAATTATTTGCAAGATGGGATTCCTCTGCAAGAACACACAAATTCTTCTTAGGCAGGTGTTGCAGAAATAATTGCATTAAAGTCTTTTCAATTCAGATTCAATATCTTCCAAATAATGTGGCTATTTTTGTTTTTTATATCAATGATGTAGTGGAGCAGGTTTGACACAATGTTCTCTTGCTTGCATAATTCTAGTTTGTAATGTTTAGTGAAGCAGGTTGCTCGTCTTGTTCCGTTTTTATTGTAAAAGGATTTGGTGAAACAAGGGAATGAATGAAATAGCAGTTTGTAGGTGTTAGATTAGAAGAATGATCATGAGACTAAACACAAGAACACAAGAAAATGAGCACATGCAAAAGTAGCTGAACTTGATTAATGCATAATGAACTGCACATGTAAATAAATTCTCATTTATCGGACCATACACAGAAAATGTAGTGAATACAAAAGAATGAATGATTTATTGCAGTACGTTATTAGCTGAATAACATATTTGCTGAATAACATATAAACAGAATTAAGTATACAATAAGAATAATCAAAGAAGCATATCCGATCTGGCAGGCAATCTCTTGAAGAAATTAACTGGAACAGAAGGCAGCTTGCTCCTAAACCTCGGATGCCTAAGCCAATAAAGCCCAAACAAAACGGCTACCACCTGAAACGGAGTCACATACAAGAACACAGCCCACACCAATGCAATTATAATGAAAATTGCAGTAGCCCTCGGTCTCTCCAGCTTAGCAATGACATTGCTCTCTCCCTGTGTTGCTAAATCTCCAACCACGGTCTGAACTCTCCCAGCAACACTCCTCATTCTGTCATACCTCATTCTCACAATATCTTGAGGACGTGATGTAGGGAAAGTGTCGAATTCCTCATCTAACTCATCAGGATGAGCCATCTCAGCATGTGATATACGTGCATCCATGTGAGGCGGGTTTCGTGGTCTAAATCTGTAGTTCCACAACCCGATAACAAACAGATAAAGAAAATGGTAGGCAGAATCAGCTCCGGTAGCAAACAAGTATTAAGAACAAGACATGAACAAGAATCGTGGTTAATGGGTTCCTCCAGTGACAGATCCCATCTAACCATCGGCAAACCGCAGTGATTCCTGATAAAAGTGACATAATACGGTAGAAATTTGCTTTGCTCCTTCGCAAGCTAAACATATGGTAATCCACGTCGAGCATGTACTCAACGTTCTCACGTTTGAGTGGTGGCTCAGCTCTTGAAAGCCGAGTTGCTACAATTATCATTGCTTGGTGGCGCAACCAGTCGATGTGTTTAACTGATATGGGTTGAACATAGTGCATTTTGGGAAGTAGTGGACGACCGTATAGAGCCATCATGTTCACCCACGCGACACATGTGAAACGATAGCTAGGTGGAGTTCCCGTGTTTCTTTAAACCAGAAGGTGTTAGAACCAACAACGGGTAGTAATGAGTGTAAATCCGATCAGTTTCCAATGTCGATAGCCGGATCCTAACTTTTCCAATTCTCTGATCTCGTGACGGCTCTTCCTTCTCGTTTATATGGCAATTGTCAAAAACGCCCACGGTAATCACAGTACACGGATCATACACTTCCCAAGTGTACTGCTCATTCCAACGAGGTGTTAGAGTGTTTAAAAGAGTTCTAGTTCGAATCCATTTGTTACCGTATTTTGCTACACAGTACGCATCTGTCATCCTACCTTCTCTCATCTTCATTGGGAGAAGATTTTGGGCGCTTAAGATCCTGAGTTCAAGAATCCCAATACTTGGTTTCCTTAAATGTTTCAAGACGGCTGCAAATCACTACTAAAATGTGTCGCCTCATCAAGAACATGATAACCCGCATCTAGACACAACCTAAGATGAATCTTACTAGAAAACTTGAAATCTTTTTTCTTTTCCCCTTCCTCCTCCCAGTGAGAAGGTTTCCCTAGATCGAACCATGAAGCTTCTAGATGCTTTGTGGAATCGATTCTCGGGGGTATTCTTCGCCCTGGAATGCTAGTCCTCCCTACACAAACATCCTTCCCGGGACCTAACCGATCTTCAACGCTAATTATAACAAACTCATCAAACGGCTCAGATGCAACAAACATTAACTCCTCCTGCCATACTGGGTTCAGGCTTCGAACCTGTGAGATCCTAGTGGATCGTAGTTGGTTCCCCAGGTTTATTCTAACAAAAAACTCTGGCATCCGACCGCGATCCACTGGGATTAGATCTTGAGCCTCTATCACCTGAATTCTTAAGTAGTACAACTTAGGTGAAAAATACACATTTGACCGTGTATTCGCAAGGTTATGATGACTAACACCATGAGCATCCGAATGCCACGCTCCCGGAAATGCCTCATCCGCTTGAGTCCCCATCCAAACAGCAAGCATAATCTCCCCTCTCACTTTCATCCCGTTTTTGTCCTCCAATCTGTACCATTGCGGAGCTAACGGACTGTCCGGAGGGACACGAGTTGGGACATCGACTATATCAAACCGAATTCTTCCAACGAAATCATCTTTGGTTAACAAATCCTTATCTTTCACAACCACTTCAAGTATTGTAGATTGCAACCTTTCTTTTGAAAAAGCGAAAACCTGATTCCAAACAGGATACTGATTCTTTTCATGATGCTTAGTTACACCTTTATAATTCCCTAACTTCACTTCAACATACGGATCAAGGCTCCCAGTGATATCCATCACCGGCAAGTCTCTAGCTTTCACAACATTAACATACAAGAAATGCATCCGTTCGACTAGATCGTACGTAGTAGCCGTCTTATCCGCTCCACGGTACCCCATACGCGCCGCCACTGGGGGCCTTGTCTCCACCAACCCAAAATTCGGTGGGGGCTTTTGCCCCGGGAACTGCATATGCATCATGCTAGCCGGCGGAGGGCCGGCTCTCATGAAATTTGCTTTACTTTCGACAGTAACTGATGGAGGCGGTGCTGGTCCTTCTCCACCTGTCCCAAGAGAGAAAAAAGTTCTGACTTCTTTCTCTTTATGTTTCTTTTCTTTCATAATATTCTCATGAATATTATTATTATTATTATTATTCTCATCATACTCATTTTCGAAAAATGATTAGCTTTCATCTTCATTTCATCATCTGCTGCCATGGATTCATGCTGTTTTCGTTGCTGATGTTCGTGCCCGTGCCCGTGTTCGTGTCCGTTTTCTTGCACTTGTTGTACTTGCGGCTGATTCTGATTCTGATTCGGAAAATAACCTCGTACAGCATGAACTTTAAGCGCTATATCACCTCGTATATTCGAAAACAACCCGCGCTTATCTAACGGATACCTTTGCACCATGCTTTCATTTTCGGACAACGGGACACTCGAGCCCGAAATCCTCACACGTCCGAGAAAATTCTTATGGCCATTATCCCTCCTATCATTAAAAACACCAACTTCAATAGTCGAAAACGACAGTTTCCTCAAATCATCAACTGTGAACACAAGTGTTTCATTCCAACTAGGAAATAAATCCCTAGTTTTGGTCTGCGTACGTTGCCTTTGTCCATCAAACTCCACTTCGACATAAGGGTTCGCAGACCCTTGTCCGTCTTTCGGCATGAGATCGGCCGCATCGAAAACTTGTACGACAAGTCTTGCCATATTTTCCGATGGCCGGAAATGATAGTAGTGACGTAGAGGTCAAGGGATGAAATAAGTTTGGTATAGATGAAAAGCTGTGAAAATTTGAAAGGTATGTGTGGTTATAGTGGTAGGGCCCACTGTTTTTGTTTTGGTTTTGGTTTTATCGTTTCGTATATTTGTTTTTGATTCTGTGGTGAGTGTGAGTGGGAGTGGGGCATGAAAGTGATTTTGGTTTTTGTATAGTTAAAGAATGCAACTTTACGTTTATAAACTACTTCTTCTGTCTGATCTGAAGCTCTGATCAAACAACATATTCTTGGGGTATAATTTGTAGTAGTATTTCTTTGAATCTTTAAGGAATTATATGTCTGTCCTTTGTTGACGATTATGGTTTAAATTTTTTCTGTTTTTAAAAGACACTTTAGACTACACATAAATTTATTCGTAAATAACAAGCACTAAATGTATGTATGGTTCTATCATTCTCAGTTGGTGGGATGTCCTGTCATTGCACCACTAAAATCGTAAATGTATCTCTACAATGCTAGATACAAGATTGGTTTGTTATATAATCTATAAAGCAATTTCTTAGATAATAGCTGTGACATTTTTGTAACATAAACCAATATCAACGTTGATCATGTTTCGATCGTGTAGTTTAGCATTCGTTTGTTAGGTTGCTAGAGGTGTTTGTGGAATTGTGGTGTTGTGTCAATCAAGCGGGTTTTTTTTTGGAAAGGATTGAGTTGTTTTTTGGTTGTTATTTTTAGATGTTGTACAGTTTGGTGATGGTGTTTACTACGTAGTTTAGAAGTGCTCGTTTTTCGTAATTTGGTGTTCATTTTACTCTAGAGTGCACTTGTTCAGTTTGGTACTTTGTACCCGTTCTTCAAAAGCTCACATCAATAATAGCAATGCATCTTTATAAATTTGACAACTTGCGTTGGACGGAAATTTACTCTTCAGGGAATGAGGGGATGAATTTTGGGACCAAAGTATGTCGATATGGGTAGTTCATGAAATAATTATAAAAGCTAGTTGACTTATGTCCTCCGTTTCCTAAAAGAAAAAAGAAAAGTTGACTTCTCTCTTACGGAGTAGTTTCTTTTTATTCCTAAAGAATGTTTAGATGTTACTAAGAAATAAAATTAATGTGATTCAATAGTTTCCTTATCGTCGGTGGTCAAACATTGGTTGTTTGTTTGTCTAAACAACATTGTCATATTTTGAAAGAGTTACATCCATAAATCCTTTTAAATAAAGGGCATCCACTATTTGTTAAAAAAAATTAGGCACGATTTATTAGAATGTTTATAGAAAATATAAAACTTTAAAAACTTGTAAACTAAATGAACATTTATTTTAAAGTTATGTGATATGAATGTGTTTAAAATATTAATCTTTTCATAATTAAATGTTTGTATGTGAGATGTTTATAAAAGAGATTTTTAAATAGTGAAATTAGGCTTATGTTGAAGCAAGTTTTCGTAACCATTTCTTGAGCCTTTTGACTTGAAAATTAGTGCTAATTCCTTCATTCCTTGAGTGCAATGAGAAAAAACACTCATTAGCTCGAGTCGGGTTTAATCCAAGGCCAAGCTTCCCATGAGAATAAGTATACTGATATGATAAATGAGATAGGAAATGATAGTGCAGACGGAGTCGAGATAGTGTGTTTTCATCTGAATGAACATTAACTATTTATACTACCTTAACTTAGCTCCACGACACGAGCATTGTGGGTATAATCTTGTCGTCTAGGAATATCAGGTAAATCGCTGACGAAGTCAGGCGTTGCCTTCAGAGACTATCTTGTCTTGGCATTGCAGGATGGTCGTTGTGGACCACTCTGCTTTGTTTGTACGTTATCGTTCGGTAGTTGTCTGCCAATACAGCCTGAGATCTGAGTAGAACTAGCTCGTATGTCATTGACTCCGGACCTGAAGTAAACTTCGTTACTATAACTACTCCTGGGTACCATTCCAACATACACTATTACTTCACTTTGTTTGTTCTTCCTTTTAAGTGTGATTATCTCCTTTAATTATCCCAGGAGACTATACCTCATCATGTCCTCCCAATATAGTATTAACGCTTTACCAAAGTATTTGTACTAGACTCTAATGATTTAACTGTTCTAGGGATCCTCACCACTTGAGGATAGAGAATTCCATATTCCATCCAAAATCCTAGAGAGAGGAATATAAATAAGAACAAAAATTATATATGTATATATATTTTTTCTCTTTTTATTATTATTATTATTATTATTATTATTATTATCAAGGTTTCAAAAATCGTGAATCGATAGTCGGGCGGTCGACTCCCCTGTAGCTTGTAATCGGTGTAGGCGGGATTAATCGGTGATTAATCGGACTGACATTTTCGGCAAGAATTTTTTTGAAAATCATCTTGTAACAGATAAAAACATCAAATACAATTGATTAAAACTTGTTCAAGACAAGTTTTGGGTATTTCCGACAAGATTTGCAAATTTCTGGCAAGTTTGACCACCGCTAACAGTCGTTGACCGCCATTGACCGTTGTTGACCGATTTGCTTGACCCAGTTACACAAATCGGCAAGGTTGGTGGCCCAGTAGCACCTAATCGGTGATTAATCGACCTTGTAGGCCTTGTTTTGCAACACTGATTATTATTATTATTAGTTGTTGTTGACGTGGCATTCTGTCACCGATATGTGTCTAAATACATATATTTTATCTTGTTTAAACCCACAAAACAACCAAAACACACAAATGACTCTCAAAATGATACAAATTCATAAAATGTGTTTTATGTGATTCGGTACAAAGATTGAAAACAAGTGAAAATGATCAATTTCACAACAATTGTCGCTTTCGGTCCACGGAGTTACACAAAATGTCAAAACTAGTCCCTAAATGTTTTAAATGAATGAAAAGTCAACTTAAGTCCTTGGGAAATCAAAATGTTCACAAAACATCCCCGGATGAAAGTTTACACAAAATGGCAATTTTACCCTCGAGTTACAAAATTGGCAAAATGGTCCTGGGTATTCTAAACTTGGAATTTTACAAATAATACCCTTGTACTATGCATGATTGAAAATTTGGAACATTTTGATAACTTTTGGGAAAATTACACTTTTAGTCCCTCAAAATCCAAAAAATGACAATTAAGGTCCTTTTAACTTTTAAAATGAAATTTTATGCAAAAAAGGGTCCTTGTTCTATTCAAGTATGGCAAGTTTAGTCCTTGTGAAAGTTTGGAATAGTTGATACTTTCAGTCCTTGAGGTTTGGGAAATTTGCACTTGTGGTCCTTGTTGTTAATACTTAACCAAACCGGATCCTATTAATACCTTAGCCCAAATCCAACACAAGCCCAATCCACTGACCTTAGACCCTTGCACCTTGACCTCCAGTCCACAACTCTTTTGACCCCACCAATACCATTTTGACCCCCCTTTGTTATTAAACTACGGTCAAAGAAAGTCAAAAGTGGAAAACCGCAAATACCATATGCAATCGTAGCATCCCTCTTCCCCACCGAAGCAAAAAACCGGTGGTTTTCCACTCTTTTCAACCCTCCTCCCATAGCATGTCCCTCCACCTCTTCTAAACAACAAAATCTTTTAATTGCTCAAACCAAACCTCATTAATATTGAAACACCTTTGAAGAATTGTTTACGCCAAAAACACCACTTGGGCGGTTTTGATGCATTTGACCAATCCAAGGGCTCGGATGAAGTGGGAAAGATTCGAGTACTAGTGGGAAGTCGTTTGGGTATATAAGAGAGAAGAAGAGAGAAAAGCCACTTTGGCCTTAAGCCTTAGTCACGTAGTTATAGTTTTTATTGCTTTCTTAGTTTAAATATCTTTTAAATCTTTCAAATGTTGTAATTTACTTTAAAGTAGTGTAATGAACCTTTAAAGTCGGTTTAATTCGGTTTAATGTCGGTTTCTAATTTTGCTTAATTTCCTTTAATTTTAAAGTCTTTTTAATTTCAAGTTAAAATAGTTGCTTGATGGATTCTATAAGCCATATAAGTCGATGACAAAGCTTTAAAGCTTTTAGAAACTTAAAACGACTATAGTCTTTAAAATTCGGAAAAATCAAGAAAATCAATGAAAAATCAAAAGCAATTGGGTTGATGAAGAAGAAGGTGAAGCGGGGTAAATTTGGATTGCTAAGGGTATTAGGAGCTTGATGGGAAGCTATTGGTGTAACCTTGCCTTGGTTCCATGTTTTTCACTTGTGCCATCTTGTAAGCCATTTTACAAAGTTTGCATTTTATTGCTTAAGTTATCTATCGACTTTAATTCTCATGTTTTCTTGTTTATTTGATGCTAGTTAATGATTTTATAGCTTAATATTAGTTGTTTATGTTTTGGAATTACTTGTTGCAAGATCTCAAGTTTGACCGCCTATAGGCCAATTTTTGATAATCCTAGGTATAAACATGTGTGACTACTTGTTTTTGCTAAAAAGGTTCTAATTTAACCAATGAAAACCTCGGATTTGATTTTATAGGTTTATATAGTCTTACACTTTGAAATCCTCAAAATCGGTGTTTATAAGATATGTTTGGATTTTTGTCAAAATGCCTTAGAGGAGTATGTAGTGTTTAATGTCCGTTTGGTCATGCTTGTTTAGTCATTTGGAACCCATTCCAGTCTTACTTTTGTGCTGCAAGCTCATAAATCAACTTTCACATTTAAACTGTCTTAGCATTAATCGTTGGAGTTTTTGCATGTCAAAATCTTATTTTGTGTTTCAAATTCATAAATCTTGCTTGACTTAGTTTCATTTTATCATATTTCATCATATTCTGTCCACAAATCCAGATCAAACTTCAAATAAGTCAAACTTTTCAGTTCTTCAAAAAGTCAAACTTTTCATAATGTCGTTTTTGAATAAACTTTGGAATTTCATTGTGTGTTATATAGTGAGTTTCAGTTTTAAAGTTTTTAGGGTATTATAGGTTGGTTGCTTAATAAAATTAGAAAAATACTAGATCGTTTTAATTAGCTTGTAGAGTGCTTATTTTTAGCTTGTTGTAGTACCTTGTCTCGAAAAGCTCCCACATGCACGGTTGTGGTACTCTAGTTCATAAGTTCTCGAGAGCTTAATAGTGACCCATAGCTTATGTAATTTAGTTTTTGAGAAGCTCACCTAGCTTACTCAAGGTTTCAAGAGCTTATTTTCCAATCCTAGCTTATTTGCTTAGCCTGCTCTTGCTTTTTAGATCTGTCCATTTGTTTTAGTTAACCGGTTCCTAAGTGTTCATCAATTCTTCAAAAGCCTCTCAAAAGCTCATTGTTGTACACCAATCTTTGTAATCTAGCTTTTGGATAGCTAATCGGTCTACTAGGCATTGCGGTTTTCATTTCATCTTGTAGCTTATTCTAGTGCTTAATTGTTAGCTTAAAGGTTGCCTAGAACCGATTATCTAATGTGTTTAACCAGTTTAGACTAAGTGCTTATTTAGTTTTGCTTAGTGCTTATTTCCTAGTTTTGAGCTTATTCAGTTGTAAAAATAGCATATTAACAGATTATGTAGTTCACTCTTAGTCATTTGTGCTTATTTCATAGCTTGTTAGCCATAATAGCTTAAGCTTGTGCTTATTCTATATTTTTGCTTCTTGTTGTGGTCTTAGCTTATTTCGTGCTTATCGTTGTTTTTCATAAAGAGTTGCAGTTGAGAAAAGTGCTTATTTACTTGTATTCAATAAGTTGTAAAAAGAAAATTTCAAAAATAAAATGTTTTTGCAAAAAGGGGGTAGGCGAGCTCGAACCCGAGACCTCCCCTTTGTGAGAGTGATAGTGTGTACCGGATGCCGTTGCCCTTGGGACTTTTTCTCTCATCTCTTGCACACATAATCCTCTTATATCGTATTGCCTTTTTAGCTTATTAGGTGTTTTAGCTTATTTCTAGCTTATTCGTGATAGCTTTTTCCGCTTTTCTAATTTTCATAAATCGTAATAGTATAAAGTATTTTCTATAAAAGTTTGATTTTTCTCAATTGTTTTAGTATTTTTAAACATTTAATTAGTGTTTTTAGTAATTAATTCATAATAAATAATATAAAAGTCTAAAAATATAAATCTTTTTCTTAAATTTTCTTTTGTCATATATTTTGTAAAAATATTATTTTTACACTTGTAGGCCTTTTATTTTATAAATTTTACGTTTTGTCTTATGCCCAACAGTAATTTTATACATAACACTGCTTTCATTTTAACTCGCGTTTTAGATAATTTGAGTTTACGTTTTAGTCAATATAGTTTATTTAAGTTATTTTGTTTTATCTATCACTAAAACAACATTGTAAAAATAGTGATAGCGTTTATTTAATAGATTTTAACTTTTTAATTTTCTTAATTTGTATTTAAGTCGCGTTATTTATTTACTTTTTCCTTAGTTATAATTTTCCATTAATAACCTTTGCAGATCACTATCCTTAGTGATCCTTCTATCATCTGAATTAGTGTTATACACACCATTGAGTCTCCGTGGGACTTAACGACCCGGGAATCCCCTGTATTCTCTGATCTTAATTGCATTTGTGCTTAAGCTGTTTTAAGTCTGTTAGACTTGACGGTTTAACAGATCAAAATTTTAAGCGCCATTGCGGGAGGCTTTAGCGTGTGTTAAACCTTTTTCGATCCATTTTGCACATATTCCACCATTTTGTAAAAGGCTTTTTGTAAAGTTAAAAATATTTTCCTAAGGTGTTAATAGCACCAAAAACAATATAAAATACAAAAACATTTTTCCTTTGCACAACTTGCCCGGTTTGATAAGTCCTCGATTACAACATTTGGTTGTTGGTCATTTCTGATTCTTGAGCTCTGTCGGACCATTCCCTTTCGAGGCGGTTGTTAGAATTTCTTTTGTACATATATATATAAACTTCAAAAATACAAAAATATTTTCCATTTCTTTTATAAAATCAAAATCAAAAGATTCTTCTCGCCTTTTCTAAGTTTCTTTTAAGATTCTTAGACTCATCTTAAGTGATGAATATTCATAATTACGTGAGTGGCAATCCCACTCCAATTTCTCACCCTATCTTTGGTGGCAATCCCACCCGTTTCCCCATGAACAATTTAATTAGGGGTCAAGTCAAGCTAGTGACTTGGTTATCAAAACAAGCCACACTATATGGGTTTTCACCCATATTTCTGTCTTCTTTCTCTGTTCTACCACCAAGTGTGGGGGTAATAACCCACCTGTTGTATATATAAAAGCTTTGAAAATTGTAAATACAGAAAAAAAATAAAATAATTGTTGTGTTTCCATACTTTGAATATTGAGGACAATATTCATTTCTAAGTGTGGGGGGGAAATTCTGGCGAATTTGATCATAAATGTACCCTTTTAGTCCCTTTTTCCCCCAAAATGGCCAAATTTTAAAAAATTTTTTTTAGTGGAAGTACTATGTACTAAACACAACAAATGGTAATCAGTCCACCATGTTTGATAAACAAAGGATTGGCTAATCCATGAGCAAACGGCTCTTGGTAAAGATTTCTCAAATCCGTTTATATGGCTTGCAATTTGCCCAAAATTGTATGGTTCTCAACTCACCATATCTTTAATTAGTAAAGAGTTGGCTAGCCCATGAGGTTATGGCTTGTGGTAAAGCGATGGAAAATCCATAATTGGTATTCACTCACCAAAGATAATTCGATAATTTATCTAAGAGTTGGCTAGTCCGAAGGTGCGACTCGGTAAAGACGAATCAAATCCGTTCTGACTTATGATTTGCTCAAAATCATTTGGTTATCGATGTACAAGGTTCTTACTTGAACCGAAACATTTGGCTACTCGAAGTGATGGCTTTTGGTAAAGAGTTTTCAAATCCATTAAAATCTCAAATCATTGCTAGGGACTAGCAATATCTCGATGTGGGGATTTGATATGTGTCTAAATCACATATATTTTATCTTGTTTAAACCCACAAAACAACCAAAACACACAAATGACTCTCAAAATGATACAAATTCATAAAAATGTGTTTTATGTGATTCGTGTACAAAAGATTGAAAAACAAGTGAAAATGATCAATTTCACAACAATTGTCGTTTCGGTCCACAGAGTTACACAAAATGTCAAAACTAGTCCCTAAATGTTTTAAATGAATGAAAAGTCAACTTAAGTCCTTGGGAAATCAAAATGTTCACAAAACATCCACGGATGAAAGTTTACACAAAATGGCAATTTTACCCTCGTTACAAAATTGGCAAAAATGGTCCCTGGGTATTCTAAACTTGGAATTTTACAAATAATACCCTTGTACTATGCATGATTGAAAATTTGGAACATTTTGATAACTTTTGGGAAAATTACACTTTTAGTCCCTCAAAATCCAAAAATGACAATTAAGGTCCTTTTAACTTTTAAAATGAAATTTTATGCAAAAAAGGGTCCTTGTTCTATTCAAGTATGGCAAGTTTAGTCCTTGTGAAAGTTTGGAATAGTTGATACTTTCAGTCCTTGAGGTTTGGGAAATTTGCACTTGTGGTCCTTGTTGTTAATACTTAACCAAACCGGATCCTATTAATACCTTAGCCCAAATCCAACACAAGCCCAATCCACTGACCTTAGACCCTTGCACCTTGACCTCCACCACAACTCTTTTGACCCACCAATACCATTTTGACCCCCCTTTGTTATTAAACTACGGTCAAAGAAAGTCAAAAGTGGAAAACCATGCAAATACCGGATGCATCGTAGCATCCCTCTTCCCCACTGAAACAAAGAAAACCGAGGTGGTTTTCCACTCTTTTCAACCCTCCTCCCATACCATGTCCCTCGCTCTTCTAAACAACAAAATCTTTTAATTGCTCAAACCAAACCTCATTAATATTGAAACACGCTTTGAAGAATTGTTTGGCGCCAAAACACCACTTGACGGTTTTGATGCATTTGACCAATCAAGGGCTCGGATGAAGTGGGAAAGATTCGAGTACTAGTGGGAAGTCTGTTTGGGTATATAAGAGAAGAAGAAGGCAGAGAAAAGCCACTTTGGCCTTAAGCCTTAGTCACGTAGTTATAGTTTTTATTGCTTTCTTAGTTTAAATATCTTTAAATCTTTCAAATGTTGTAATTTACTTTAAAGTAGTGTAATGAACCTTTAAAGTCGGTTTAATTCGGTTTAATGTCGGTTTCTAATTTTGCTTAATTTCCTTTAATTTTAAAGTCTTTTTAATTTCAAGTTAAAATAGTTGCTTGATGGATTCTATAAGCCATATAAGTCGATGACAAAGCTTTAAAGCTTTTAGAAACTTAAAACGACTATAGTCTTTAAAATTCGTAAAAATCAAGAAAATCAATGAAAAATCAAAAGCAATTGGGTTGATGAAGAAGAAGGTGAAGCGAGGTAAATTTGGATTGCTAAGGGTATTAGGAGCTTGATGGGAAGCTATTGGGTGTAACCTTGCCTTTGGTTCCATGTTTTTCAAACATGCCATCTTGTAAGCCATTTTACAAAGTTTGCATTTTATTGCTTAAGTTATCTATCGACTTTAATTCTCATGTTTTCTTGTTTATTTGATGCTAGTTAATGATTTTATAGCTTAATATTAGTTGTTTATGTTTTGGAATTACTTGTTGCAAGATCTCAAGTTTGGACGCCTATAGGCCAATTTTGATAATCCTAGGTATAAACATGTGTGACTACTTGTTTTTGCTAAAAAGGTTCTAATTTAACCAATGAAAACCTCTGGATTTGATTTTATAGGTTTATATAGTCTTACACTTTGAAATCCTCAAAATCGGTGTTTATAAGATATGTTTGGATTTGTCAAAAATGCCTTAGAGGAGTATGTAGTGTTTAATGTCATTTGGTCATGCTTGTTTAGTCATTTGGAACCCATTCCAGTCTTACTTTTGTGCTCGCAAGCTCATAAATCAACTTCACATTTAAACTGTCTTAGCGACCTTTGTTGGAGTTTTTGCATGTCAAAATCTTATTTTGTGTTTCAAATTCATAAATCTTGCTTGACTTAGTTTCATTTTATCATATTTCATCATATTCATCCACAAATCCGGATCAAACTTCAAATAAGTCAAACTTTTCGGTTCTTCAAAAGTCAAACTTTTCATAATGTCGTTTTGAATAAACTTTGGAATTTCATTGTGTGTATATAGTGAGTTTCAGTTTTAAAGTTTTTAGGGTATTATAGGTTGGTTGCTTAATAAAATTAGAAAATACTAGATCGCTTTAATTAGCTTGTAGAGTGCTTATTTTTAGCTTGTTGTGAGTACCTTGTCTCGAAAAGCTCCCACATGCACAGTTGTGGTACTCTAGTTCATAAGTTCTCGAGAGCTTAATAGTGACCCATAGCTTATGTAATTTAGTTTTTGAGAAGCTCACCTAGCTTACTCGAGGTTTCAAGAGCTTATTTTCCAATCCTAGCTTATTTGCTTAGCCTGCTCTTGCTTTTTAGATCTGTCCATTTTGTTTTAGTTAACCAGTTCCTAAGTGTTCATCAATTCTTCAAAAGCCTCTCAAAAGCTCATTGTTGTACACCAATCTTTGTAATCTAGCTTTTTGGATAGCTAATCTGGTCTACTAGGCATTGCAGTTTTCATTTTCATCTTGTAGCTTATTCTAGTGCTTAATTGTTAGCTTAAAGGTTGCCTAGAAACTGAACAGTGTACTGTGTTTAACCAGTTTAGACTAAGTGCTTATTTAGTTTTTGCTTAGTGCTTATTTCCTAGTTTTGAGCTTATTCGGTTGTAAAAATAGCATATTAATGATTATGTAGTTCACTCTTAGTCATTTGTGCTTATTTCATAGCTTGTTAGCCATAATAGCTTAAGCTTGCTTATTCTATATTTTTGCTTCTTGTTGTGGTCTTAGCTTATTTACGTGCTTATCGGTGTTTTTCATAAAGAGTTGCAGTTGAGAAAAGTGCTTATTTACTTGTATTCAATAAGTTGTAAAAGAAAATTTCAAAAATAAAATGTTTTTGCAAAAGGGGTAGGCGAGGCTCGAACACCGAGACCTCCCCTTTGAGAGTGATAGTGTGTACGGATGCCGTTTGCCTTGGGACTTTTTCTCATCATCTCTTGCACACATAATCCTCTTATATACGTATTGCCTTTTTAGCTTATTAGGTGTTTTAGCTTATTTCTAGCTTATTCGTGATAGCTTTTTCCAGTTTTCTAATTTTCATAAATCTGTAATAGTATAAAGTATTTTCTATAAAAGTTTCAGATTTTTCTCAATTGTTTTAGTATTTTTAAACATTTAATTAGTGTTTTTTAGTAATTAATTCATAATAAATAATATAAAAGTCTAAAAAATATAAATCTTTTTTCTTAAATTTTCTTTTGTCATATATTTTGTAAAAATATTATTTTTACACTTGTAGGCCTTTTATTTTATAAATTTTACGTTTTGTCTTGCGCTCCAGCGTAATTTTTATACATAACACTCGTTTTCATTTTAACTCGCGTTTTTAGATAATTTGAGTTTACGTTTTAGTCAATATAGTTTATTTAAGTTATTTTGTTTTATCTATCACTAAAACAACATTGTAAAAATAGTGATAGCGTTTATTTAATAGATTTTAACTTTTTAATTTTCTTAATTTGTATTTAAGTCGCGTTATTTATTTACTTTTTCCTTAGTTATAATTTTCCATTAATAACCTTTGCAGATCACTATCCTTAGTGATCCTTCTATCATCTGAATTAGTGTTATACACACCATTGAGTCTCCGTGGGACTTAACGACCCGGGAATCCCCTGTATTCTCTGATCTTAATTGCATTTGTGCTTAAGCTGTTTTAAGTCTGTTAGACTTGACGGTTTGGCACAGATCATCTACCAAGGGTTCTGATTGACGTGCTTGGGCTGGAGTGCATACACGTCATGGGCCTATCAAGCCAACGTCACCAACCGTCATATTGTTTCAACTCCTTTTATCGTCCTATAAATACTCTCACTTTCACCTCATTCTTGCTTTTTACTTCCACAGTTGCATACATCATGTAACACCCCCAATTTCGTGATACGCAACGGAATTCAAACTGGGTGTTACTTCATGGCACAACAGTCATAACAATAGAAAACGAACTCTAATGGAGTCGTTTTAAAGATTTATCATTCGATTTATATAAATATCGAGTTTACAAAATGAGGTCCCGATGGTTTCACGGTTTACAAAATACATTAAATGAGTTTTCAAATGATAATAAAATTTATAGCCTTCTTGAGTATCCGTGCTCCTCCGTGCCGACCTCGTACAATATGGACCCGAAATACATGCTTAAAACTGTCAACACAAAGGTTGAGTGAAATTCATGGAGTTTGTTTGATGGTTGAACACAATATTAATAACGTGAGGTAATTAGTCTCATATTTATGGTTTAGAAAACAAAGCGGATATTATTGCACTAAGCTCATGACACAAAGCGTTAACGGTGTCATATAATAGTAACCGTTGCCCTAATAGGTAATTTGCCATTACACCTATGGATCTTTAAATAGAGTGCGTTTGTTTGCCTACCCGATCAACACAAAGCAGGATTTGTCATTCCGATAGATCTATCCACATTATTCGCGTTCACTCGCAAGTGATTAATGGTTCATGATAATAGGGACTTTGGCAATAGTAGTACTTAGTGCAAATAATACATTCAAGTATAATTTCAAAGCAATATGTTCGATTTAAAATAAAGCATGTATTTCCCCAAGGTTTGTAAAACAATTAAGTAAATAAAAGTGGGGCTATGAACTCACCGAGAGTTAATGATGTTAAGTACTCTAACGGATGTGATGGATAAACAGGAAACTTCTACGCAACCTAAAAATGGAATGTTGACTTAGGTTTGGAATAATGTTTAGGAAAAAACATAAACCATCCTATATATATATATATATATATATATATATATATATATATACACATATATATCTATGTTTATCATGATGTACTCATTTATAGATTGATTTTTGTAATATGAGTTTTAATATGTGAAAGCGTATTTAGTTTATAGATATCGTACTACCGTTCGGGCCATCATAATGCAGAGGTCATGTAGTAAACATTCGAGGAGCAGGACACTTTAAATCGCAAATCCGACAAACTCGTCGATCGTTTTACTCAAATGAAACCCTTCATGAAGCTCACTACTATTGTAGTACTTTAGTAAAGAAAATATGTATATAATTTGAGTGGGTGATTATTATATTATAAAAGTTTTATTATGTTTTAATAAACATTCGCTTTTTATAATTTCTAAAGTTTACAAGTGGTTATAACCTTATTAATATAGTCAATAATGAAAATTTAGTAATAATTCAATATATAACTATTTATAAAATGACATGGTTTTTATATTTTAACTTGTAAAATCAAATTTTGCCGATAACAACTATTTTACAAATATTAGGCGATTAAAGACATCATTTGGTCTTTTCAGGCCGAGTTTTCTAGCAATAGTCGTAAAACATCATTCGGACAACTTTCATGTTTTAAGTTTTGATGATTCGTACGGAAGAGCCACTTTTCGTAAGATGATTCGATGAAACAAAAATGGTTATTTTAGGGTTTTCTAACTTATTACCATATCTTTTGACTCGTTTGTCCGTTTCGGGTGATTCAAGTTGCTATGTTTACCTTTTTATTTTGTCTCGATGAATATGTAAGTTATCAAGTTCATATGTAGTTGATTTAAATGGCTTCAAATATATAGAATATGACTAGTTTACTAGTTTGTTATTATTATGACAATATGTGAATTAA
Source organism: Chrysanthemum lavandulifolium (assembly GCA_022545495.1). Lineage (NCBI taxonomy): Eukaryota > Viridiplantae > Streptophyta > Magnoliopsida > Asterales > Asteraceae > Chrysanthemum > Chrysanthemum lavandulifolium. The sequence continues at coordinate 93,786,806 of CM040242.1, read as the reverse complement.
AACATATGTTTGAGTATATGTAAATCATGAATCAAAATAATAACAATATATATAGCATGTATTTTACAAGTTTAGGAATAATAAACATGAGACAATGGAGTGATGATGGTGATGAGTTACTTGCAACTTTTGGCTTTCTAAAGAAAGGAGTAACTTAGTAAGGATTAGGACTTTGATTGATCAAGCTTTTCACACCATGGCATCCTTATATACTTATTGTATTCTTGAAGGATTGGTGATGAAGTCTTAAGTGACTTGAGTGGATTTAAACTCAAGAATATCACTTAAACTTGCTAGAGATTTGATGTAGTAACTTGTTACTGCAACCTTCTTAGCATCAACTTGGAGTCATGAATCAAAGCATGAAGTTTATGATGGTGTTATGATAATAATGACCAAAGGGAGGATAAGGGTTTTGGGATGTCTTTCAATTGCTATTTATAGGAGGGTAAGTTTGGTTAACCGTATATCGGGTTAGATAATAACCATGGTTAGGTTTAGGACACATGTATGATATTACATGCAAAGTGGATGAGATGATGCCACAACTAAGGTGACTCACCTCATATGGGCTGTTACAAGGTGTGAGTGGGATGAGATATTTTGTTTTGATGATATCTTGGTGTTATGATGTGTTTTGGTCCCGTTAAATGCCAACCGTAATTTGTTAAGCCATAAAACGTAAAACCGGGTATTGTAAAATATGAAACTTGTAGGAATGATGAAATTCATTATTATACTCCATAATAAAACATAAAATGAGTGGTAAGTTCCATCGGGTTGTTAAACTGTTTAAAGTCGAAGCAGGTCAAAACAGCGCATTCGCGTAAAGCAGAATCGAAAGCGTAAAATTCCAAAACTTGTGGAATTGTCGTAAAATGGTAGAATTACATATTTTAATGCTTATAGTATTTTATGGACCTATCGGGATGCTCGAATGATGTTTAAACCCTAAAATAATTATGAGTCACGGCTTTGTGAAATTGGTTCTATATGGATTCAACGACGTTGTCGGGACGAATGTAGAGTTTTATTTATCTTGTCATTATGGTAAAATAAAAATAAAATTTTTACGGGATGAATAGTAAAAGTCAAATAGTCAAAAGTAGAAAATGATGTGGTGGAACTCTATTTTGTGAGCCCGAATACCAATTAGCGACATCTTCACCAAAGCTCTTCCTAGAGAACGTTTTGAGTTTATCATCCCACGACTTGGTCTAAAGAGTCTTCAACCGGAAACACTCAAACATCTTCAAGAGGAAGACGAGGAGTAAATGTCTTTCTTCATCCATCTCTTGTAAATATTTTATTCAAAAAGCAAATAGAAAAATATAAAACTTTTAAAAATCCATAAAAAATTTGAAAATCTTGAAAAATTTCAAAAAATATTGTCTTTTTGTCATGATTTTTCTCCATTCAATAATATCTACGGTCTTTGTGCTGTATTCAAAGAATGACACGGGATTTTAGATGTTGTTCGAATGTTCTTAAAAAAAAAAAACTTTTTGGGAGAAAGAGATAAAATGGTTTATTGTCATTTCAGGCAGTAACCCGTTTTTCAAAGAAAGAACAGAGCCATGCTTTATCTTGTTTTTCAAAACTCATGCTCTGATTCTATAAACAATTACTTACTATCTAATGAAAACTAATTGCTTTGAAAAATAACTCGGACTCTATTTTTGAAAATCGTCTGGACTTAACGTTTGTCAAAAATATCTATCTCTCAATCAACAACTTATGTCATTGATTGAGGGAGAATGATTTCAATTAAATCAAAGGTTATTTGTCATACAATTGTTTTCAAAAGATAATCATGCATGTTTAATCAATGGAGTTTAAAGTCTCATAATCCGATCCTTATCGGTTAAAATGTTTTCATAATCAAGTCACAATTCTCCTCAAAAGCTTTCAAAATCAATTTAAATATACGGAGATCACAAATCTCAAATGATTAGAAAATTGTGATTGGGGAGAATTTGTGATTTAAATTGGATATAAAGCGATGATTCGATAAATGGTTTCACAAGTGTTTTGCAAGCTTTCCTCCCACATGTGCCAAACGATTTCAAATTTTCCATGCACATGTTGAGGGGAGCATCCTTTTAAAACCACAAAGAATTGAAGCGTGATTGATTTGTCTCTAAGTGCGGGTTCCTTCTAATATGTGCAAAACTCTTTGAAACCTCGAGGCACATATTAAGGGGAGCAAACTTATGAAAACTTCATCCTTCCTCAATATGCTTTATATACTTGATTTGATCGGGGAAGTGATGTTGATATCTTTTAGAAAATGGTAATCAAAGAAGTTAATACTTCCTCTTGCCTCCGTGTGCTAAAGCGATTTATAATACATGATGCACATGTTGAGGGGAGCTCTTTTCTAAAAATATCAAAAAATTCAGTACAAAATGCTTTGATAATATATCACAAGTATCCGGATTGATTTTAAATGGTTTTCAATTGGTTCCAATGGCGGATGAACAATACCAAAAGACCGACCAAATTTACTTTATGTATGGTGATATAAGGATGGTTAGGTTAGGTATTCGTTCCCACGATCCGCTGAACGGAGGGATCTACCGAGGACAATCCACTAGTTAGTGTAGAAGTCCTTGGGTATGACGATAAAAGGAGAAAATGAGATATGGGAAGAGTGCGGATGAGGCCGAGCTAGTCTTGTTATAAACCCAACAAGGTTCTAGTTATGAAGTCTCGGTAAGCAGCTTTGAAGGGGTTGAAGAATGAAAAAGAATTGAATGTGAAAAGGGTGAAAAGAAATAGCCCTCCATTTATTCAACCTTAGGCGTAAACCGGGTTCAATTCATATGCTCTTGGTGGCTACCAAGGTAACATCGGTATTGAAGACAAGGCGTCATGGACCCGGTGTGACGACCGCACTACAACTTCCCAAGCTACTCAAGTTCCTCTTAAAGGACTTGTTTCATTCTCACGAGGAACCGACATTATCTATCGACTTTCTCTTAGAGTTTGTTGATATTGAAGAAGGAGACCCTCTCCCAGTCTCCCAGATAGGAACCAAAATATGCACTATTGAGTCTAGAGCCAAGAGATCATCAAATAAATCTCATTAGGACATTTGTCAATGAAGACTCTGTTTCACACAATGTGGAAAGAGATTACATCTTATGAGTCCTCGCATTATCCTTGTGGTATTTCGGAACATCGAGAGATATGCAAGCATATTCACAATGAAGATGGAAAGCCTTACGGAGCAAACATTAAATAAGCTCTGGTGGGTGGCATGTGAGATATATCCAATAGATCAACCATGTGACAAGCGAGCAGAAACAATGGGGCGATTCAATCTTTTGAATCAATCACGGTTCGAGTTATGGATTGACGGATACCTTTGAATCTCAATTAGCTAGTTCACTCGCTCCGTGTTGTCTTCTTTGAGGCGTTCGGTTTGAGAACGACTAGATCATTGCAAAACCACATCAAGGAAATTCTTTGGAATTATACGATCACGCAAGATACTTGTCTTGATCAGCGGGGAACCGTGGGCGTGTACCTCGATTCAACGAAAGTGATCAAAGACACTTTCATGCACTTTATTGCTAAGCTGTTGTATGCGAGTGCGCCGGCGTTTGCGGTGATCGAGAATGAAGCGGTCAATCCATAGCCGCATGCTCACACTACACATTCATCTCTAAAGAAATCATGATAAGTGCATCAGCGACTCGATATTTTCACTCCATGCTACCACTGCTTCTGCAAATATCATGAATCAACTAAAGCTTCCGCTACTACGATGAGAATATATCATGATCCGAATGTGAGCATGTCGGTCCATAAGTCACAACATCACATAATACCAACACCACAATGGAAGAGTCGAGATTTATGTTAGGTGATGATCTCAATGTTTGGCTCAAACTCATCATCACGTGGATCGGTTAAAGACCTCCATTGATTATCCAAACATGCAATAATGAAGAATCAATGACTACGAGCTCTTGAGCAAGAACATTAACAAGAAACCAAGAACAATCTAATTGTAATATCTGTTTGTATTCTATGTATTTTTGAGGTGACCTCCTTAGGGGAGATTGTTAGGATTTAGTAAATCCAGGTTATTAAAGATTCGGTCACCTCAGTATATGTAATCGTTGGAAAGCTCGTGAGTCGTAGATGAGTTAATGTTTAGTAGTATTTAGTTAAGTAACACCGTGGAGGACAGACGGGTCTTTACCCATCTGTATGCACGATCCACAACCCGTGGGTGGCGATTTGTGTAAGACTATAAATACTCTCTACCTCCCAAGGTAGAGAGTTGGAGCTCATAATAATACTTTCATTTTCTCTCACTAAGTTCCCAAACCTCTAACTCTTTCTCTCTCTAAAACCTCACCTTATCGCCTACTTGTGTTTATGATATGATGTGTTTGTGAAATCCAATATGTTACAAGATCGAAGACACTCAAACAGCTAGAAGGCGGCGATGGCGTCCCAACTAAAGGCGGCGCCGTCCCCTCTATAGATTTGATAATAGATGCACTGACGGCTCGGTAGAATTTTGCTCAAATACACCCGATGGCGTCGGGCTTTGAAGAGGAAGGCGTCACTAAGACTTTTCATCTCGACGGCCCGGATCGAGAATCGACGAGCGTCCTACTTGGCCCGATGGTGTCACAACTATAACTGGCGCGTCCCATCGATAACTTGGCCAAGACGAAAAACCTAATGGCGGCGATCGGCGGCGTCCACCTATAAGGCGACGCCATCGCAAGTGTAAATCTATATATAGAATTCGATTTTTCGATTATTTTAAAGAGGTAGACTTGTGGAGTAAAAACCCTAAACGTTTGTAGTCGACTTGAGCAAGATCTTAGGGTCCCAAACCCTATTGAATGAGTCTTCCATTGAATGTGTGTATGCTTCCTTGTTTAACATGTCCGGCTAAATTTCTTGTGTGTTTGCTTAGATCTATGAAACCTAGTTGTTAATTATTGATTGGTTATCTCTTATCTTAATTGTAAATGGCTTAGGAGTGCACTAGGCTATCGTTGTGTTTAAATGCTTGAGTAATCTTTGTGAACATTAGTTTATGAAACACTTAGCGGATTTCGTAGTCTAAACATACAAAGATAACTTTAAAGTTAGTTTATGAATTGTAGGATCGTATATTTTATGTTGTTTAGATGATTCGGTGGTCTAGGATTATGATTAAACAAGTGAGCCATTTTAGAGATGAAGAGAGAAAGGGTGTTTCTAGAGATAAACAAAACAAATGCAAGGTTAGATTAATGAGAGCACCACCCTTCCAAGGATGGAAGGGGTATTTATAATTCTGAGACACTACGTCCTCTGTCGGATGTGGATCGAGCATACAATGGGTAAAGACCCGTCCTTCCTCCACGGTGTTACTCTAAACTAATATCGCTACTAACTAACTAATTAACTATAAAATAACGTAAATAACGACAAGTCTACGAGCTAACATATGCTAGACTATAATTGGGGTGACCGACACTTTCTTATGGAATTTCCAATTCTAACAATCTCCCTAAGGAGGTCACCCCATGATTTACATTTTGAATCCTAGCATTCTTTCTTTGTCTTTAGTTCCAAGCTCGTAGACTTGATTCTTCAAATTCCGTATTGTCTTGAGTAGCGATTCTTCAAAGTTCGATTGCTTTGTACTTGAAGTGGAGGTCTTTGAGCGATCCACATCTTGATGATCTTGAGCTTTCTTTGAGATCATCGACCACGATAAATCTGGATCACCCTTTATTGTGTTCCATCATTTGATGTTGTGACTTTTGGACCGACATGCTCACACTTTTTGGATCATGACATCTTTCCATCGTAGTAGCGGAAGCTTTACTAGTTCATGATATTTGCGGTGAGTAGCGAAGCATAGTATAAAAATATCGAGCCGGGTTATGTAGATATGCACTAGTCATGATTTCTTCAATTAAGTGTGGATCTTTGTGAGCATGCGGCTTTGGATTAACTTCTCAATTACGATCGGTTGCAACCGTCCAAATGTACCGCAAACAACGTTAGCAATAAAACACGAAAGTGTCTTTGATCACTTTTCGTTGAATTGAGGTTCTTGCCCATGGTTCCCGTTGATCGATACAAGTCTTGCACGTGATCAAGTATAATTCGAAGAATCTCCTTGACGGGGTTTCGCAATTGTTCTAGTTGTTCTCAAACCGAACGTCTCAAAGAAGACAACACGGAGTGAGTGAACCCGGTAATTGAGATTCACCGATTGATGAAAAATTGATTTGAAAACAATCGCGTATTGCTTGAATAAAGAGTTTTGCAATCTGACGAAGGTTTTATGAGAAAGATCAATTTTCAATTAAAAATACTTTTCGTTATTTGAAAAGAATACACATTCGATGTGCTAGAGAAAGAAGAGATTTGCACATCGAGCGGTTTTCCAAGAGTATTTTTTCAATCGTAGATACTTTTGGTGTTTGAAATATGAATACACATTCGATGTGCTAGAGAAAGAAGAGATTTGCACATCGAGCGGTTTTTCAAAAGTATTCGTCAATTCATTTCTGGACCAAGGTTGATTCAAGAGTGAATCGCCTTATTGTTTCTATCCAGTTGTCACAAGTTTGATCTTTAGAAAAGATCTCACATGTCACCCACCAAGAGCTTGTTTGATGTTGGCTCTAGAAGGATTTCCATCTTCATCGTGAATACTTTTACATATCACTCGGATGTTACGGCAATACCACAAGGATAATGTGTGGACTCTTAATATATTCTTACTTTCCACATTGTGTGAAACAGACAAGTCTTCATTAATTTTGTGTCCTAATGAGATATTGTGGATGATCTCTTGGCTCTAGACTCAATTGTGAATTATGGTTTCCTTCTTCAACCCCTTGATTGCTTCCGAGACTTCATTACTAGAACCTTGTTGGGTTTATTCCGGTCTAGCTCTATCTCGATCAAGACTCTTCCTTATTCTCTTTTTCTCCTTTTTCTCAACATACCTAAGGACTCTACACTATTTAGTGGATTGTCCTTGGGTGAGATCCCTCCGACTCTGGCGGGATCGTGGGAGCGAATACCTAACCTAACCATCCTTATCACACCATGCATAAAGTAAATTGGTATGTCTTTTGGTATTGTTATTTCCTTCTTGAAACCAATTGAAAATCATTTTGAAAATCAATCAAGGTACTTGTGATATAATATCAAAGCATTTTGTACCTTAATTGTTTTGATAATTTAGAAATGCTCCCCAAACATGTGCTCGTATGATTTTTGAAATTGTTTAGCACATGGAGGCAAGAGGTCTTTGAAAATTTCTTTGATCTCAATTTCCGTGGAAAAAGCCATTTGATTTTCTTGGTAAATTCTCCCCTCAATATGTGCGTGGGATATTTGAAATCGTTTTATCACATAGAGGAGCCATTAAGAAACCATTAGAAAATCAATCAAGGTACTTTATGGTGAAACATAGAAATCTTTGTACCTTGAAAGTTTATTTTCTTTTGAAATGCTCCCCTCAATATGTGCTTGAGATTCGAAAGTTTAGCACATATGGGAGAGCGATATGCACACTGAATCAAAACGATCATCATTTATCAAATTTCATAATTAAATCACAAATTCTCCCGATCAAAATATCAAACCCTTTGAGATTTTGGATCCAGTGATTAATAAGGTTAAAAACTTGGGAGAATATGTGGCCTTGTTTAAATACTCTTACGGTTTTGGTTAAATGCTCTTCCACAATCATGTGCATTGTGTATTTGAAATCGTTTGGCACATGAAGGAAGGGTGCTTTTGAAACAATCACCCTTTTAAAACCGATTTGAGATTTAAATCACGATCTCTCCATCGATCAAAATTTCAAACCAATTGAGATTTTGGATCCCAATTGATTTAAATCATTTAAAAAGTTTTGGGGAGAGGCGTGGCAAAATTTAATTTTGAAAAATGACCGATAAGGATCAATTATAGACATTAAAGATTGTTAGTATCAGGTATGATAGTTTTAAGAGATCTTTTAAGTAAAAATAAAACAATTTCACAATCAAACAAGAACACAAAAAAAATTTCATTTTGTAAGATCTTTGAGTTTTAAAGAAAATCATATCATGACATAACATTAAATCTTTAGATCACCACTTATTTTGTACAAACGGCTCTTTATGAAGAAATATCGTTTGAAAATACTTAAGTTTGAAATCACTCTCCCTTCAATCAATGACCGTGAGTCGTTGATTGAGTGACTTATATTAGAAATGAAGTCGGTTGATTTCCAAAATATGAGTTCCGTTTATTTTCAAAACAATATTTTCCATTTTCAAAACAATATTTTCGAATGTTTTAAAAATGTTATCATCAACTACTTGTCTGCCTGCAAAAGATCGTTAGGTGGTTGGTGATTTTGTTGTTGTTCTTTGGAGGTTTGGAAGAAAACCATCTGGCGATGCGGTGAGACCTCTTCGTTGCATTTTTTCATGCCAACTCTCCATAGAAGTCAAATTAAGCTCTGTTTCTTCATTTGTCAACCCAAGATATAATTACCCTTTCCTTTTGACATCGATCATCTTCATATGTGGGATCCGGATCGGGAACATTCTTTTAAACCATCTTATCGCATATATTGGTGGACATACAAGCAGATATATGGTGGTCGACAACACCCAAACATCAATCGACTAATAAAAGTCAATCCAACATATCAATCGGTTCATCTAAAGCATGGGAATAATGTGTTTATCAAACTCTAATCATCTAATCCTAACAATCATATCCTAGGCACCTAGTCCTTCAGCGTAGGTTAACATGTTTTACATTTAAGTATATAGGATAATTAGATAAGCTCGTTAAATGATATAGATTTGAAAACATTCTCCCTCAATCGATAACTTATTTTATGAAAAGTTTAAAAGCGTGAAGTCATTGATTGAGTTTTCAATTTTACAAAACTACGAATCGATTGATTTACAAGCAACTCATTTATCACCATTTTGAAAACAACAAATATTTTTCTGAAGAGTTTTAGACGAAAAAACATTTGTGTAGGAACAGCAGTCCTTAGACATACTTTCCTAATTTTGATTTATGATAAGTGCACGAAATATTTGAAAATTAGTTTAGCGCAACACTTTCCTTTCTTGAAGAGCGGGTTGCTATCAGACATAATAGCAAGCCATAGTTTAAGCACGGGTTACAGTCTGAAGTAAATGTAAGCCATAGTTTTAGACATGTGTTGAAAAAGAATATATTTACACCTCCTGCTTCGAACTTCATCTATGGTCCCGTGCCATTATTGAATGACATTTCTAAGGCGGCGGATGTTATCGATACGAAGACATGTCTTGAGAAAACAATATTTTTGTCTTTTCAAATTTTCGATTTTTATGGGTTTTGTTGGTTTTATATTTTCTATTTTCTTTTTGTTGGTTTTATATTTTTGTATTTTGTTTTTGATAAATATTCTGAGATAGAATAGATGATATAGTTTAAGAAGATGATGTGAGTGCCGAGATAAGGATATCGAGCGACCCGTTGTAGAAGATAGAAGTCATCATCTTTAAACATTCACCACCAAAGCTTCCAAGGCTCTTGAATCGAAGAGAGAATTGAGCCATTTGAAAGTGAGACTTTGGTAGCTTCCCCTAAACCGTAAATCTTCTTATTGAAGCGATTCTAAGCTTTCTTTCAAGCTTGCCTTAGCCGAGTTGCACAAAGCGCGCACCATATCATCGATCTTGCTTTGCTCCATATAAGAAGGATCATCGTAAGTCTCCGTTCGGGGTTATATCATCAAGTAAAGCGACAAAGAATCATCCCACACTTGAATAATCTTCTCAAATTCCTTTTCCATGAAGTCGAAGCAATCCATTCCAAAAGGTGTCAAGAGAACAATTCCATCAAGTAGTTGAATTGATGTAATCGACCTCTAGGTAAAAGCTCGAGAACCGAATACACATATACCCAAAGATAGAGAAACTTATAACATCAGTAGCAGTTAAGTCCGATATCGAAGAATAACCCCAAAGTATACTTTTCTCTCCCACGAAGAAAGTGTATGAGCTCAAGAACCCAAAGTACCCAAATGCCCAAAGAAAGAATAACCGATAACACTGAAGTAGCATGTTGAATCACTGATTATCTCTGCGGATGTCATCTCCGGAATAAGTGATTATCACTGAATCACCGATTACGCTCTCAAGTGAAACAGCTGAGCATCCCCAATGTACACAATTCCTCTCCCCTGATGATTGAGATAACGTCAAAATTATCACACACTTGTGTACTTAAACTAACTCTTCCATCTCTTCCCCCACATAGTTGGAATAAGAACACTAAACACCATTAGTCAAACCTTGAGTTTCTCTGCGGTAATGACAATCGTCTTCCGGGATATCTTCAATCACTTAGAAGTATTAAGTTCATCAAGTTTACTCGCATTTAGATGCATGTCTCCTTCCCTTTTGGTTTTGATACTTGAATCGACAACTCATTGTAAGCCGTATACTAGAAATTTGTTGAGAAGAACACATGAACTCTTGTGAGAATCAACTTGCTACGGAAGAATGTGAGCAAGTCTAATTTGGGATTAATCGGCATTTCACTCTCCCCGATTAGTGCTCTCCCTAAGCCGACAATCTTTTAATAAGTGCCGAAATAAGAAGAAGTCTTTTGATAATCAAATCGACTCGTCTTTTAGTCTTCTAATCATCTGATGAGAAAATGTAGAACCGATTGTAGACTCGACCTTCTTCTAGATTGTCCATTTGGGGAATAGATAGTTAACATCTTCATCACACCAAAAGCATCCCATTAACTTACATCTTGCAAATCCCTTAACTAAAATCCTCCTAATCAAACAAGAACGAAAAGATCTTCATCAAGGAAATCGACAATCGACCCATAGCGAACACGAAATGGTAACACCAAGAAAACAATCACATCAAACAAGAGCGAAGGTTGTTGGAATCATCATGTTGATGTGCGTGAAGCATTAACCGGAAGCACTTGTCGTTAAACTCATCGGTCCGTGAGAAGATGTCAACCAGCGACTCTTAGAAGATAACTTCATGTGAAGATGACCCGATAAGAAAAAGCTCGATTCTTACATGAGTTAGGGCCGTATGACCATATATTCTCATATGTCAATCAACCATGAAAAATTATCACACTTCTTCTCCCCTCGAGAATTGCATACGAGTTGCCATTCTTGATTGAATAAGTGAACATCATCCAAATATAGTCTATTCACACTTCTCCCCTCAAAGTAGCATATGATGTCGCCATCATCATTATAATTGAGCAAGTGGAATAAGAGAACAATTAACGATGAGTCCGGTTCACTTGATAGCCGGCAGCGTGGAAAAGTATGAAGCATGTTGGCGAGAATGGTCATTAATAAGAAGATTTCTCTTCTTGAGGAAGATAAAGTGCCTTTGAGCGTACACTTTCTTTTCTTTGAGGAGCGAGGCTTGAGCTGTTGTGTTCAAGCGTCATAGGAAGATTTCTCTTCTTGAGAAGATAAAGCGCTTCAAGCGTACACTTTTCTTTTCTTTAGAGTACGAGGCTTGAGCTGTTGTGTTCAAGCGTCATAATCTCTCTTTTTCAATCTCTTTGGCAAACTTGTTATCAATCCCATTATCATTCCGTAGGCTCTTTGTCGTGACAAGCGATGGAAAACCCAATATGATGAATTTGATCCTGAAGTAAACTAACTTGAACTCATGACTTAAACTTGCACATATGTAACAAAGAGCGGTGCGAGAGTTCATCCTCCATTGAATCTCTAAGTACTCTATACTCTTCATCCAACCAACCATCAAGTATAAGATGTACATCACCTCTTGAAAATCCACAATTGAATGTGACCTTTGAGCACTACAACGTAACTCCTTAAAGTGATAGTTATTTTGTGGTGGTAAGAGCTCAATTCCCTAAGTGGTAAAAGAAAAGGAAAAAGTCACCCAACAATAACTAGATTTCCAAGTCTTCGTTTTTATACTAAGCTCGAACAAGGATCTTGAAGAATCTTCATCCAACCATCCACGATACCTTGGATACTAAGTACACTCGCCGTGATATTTCACTTCAACCTCAAATAAATAATAGTAAATTAACCCGGTTGTCACATCTTACGGTTAAAAGCTCAAATCTAGCCTCCTTTGACGTTTTAAGTGAACTATTATAATGGTTTTCATCCGACCATGGTTAAAAGCACATAACCCGTAAAACCTTGTAATAACCAAGCGCCATGGCGAATATCAAACACACATCCAATTCATGAAGTACACCTTTTATCTCTTCTTGAAAGCGAAACCGTAGCGCCAACATCAAATAAGATCACGAAATACACTTTCCTTTCTCCGGGATGGTTCCATCATTACGGGATTTTACAACTCTATGGTTTAAATCGAGAAATAGTTTCTTTCGGGAGTTTTACAAAACAAGAATAAACCGTAAGATAGATCCGAAATGCACTTTACAATTACGGGATGTTTCCATTGTCACGGGATTTTACAAGTCTATGATTTAAAGAGAAATAGATTCTTCGGGATTTTACAAAATCAAGACAAAGCGTAAACAAATTCGACTTGAATGTGTTATGACAACTTTGGTTTCAGTGAATATCTGTTTTAGGGGAACATGCAGCGGTTCATCAGCGGTTCATTCTCCATCTTCAACAATATCATCAACAGTTCTTTACCCATATGTAGACACCTTCACAAACCATACTAAGTCAAGTAATATAAACTACTTCCCCCTGAGGTTGACCGTAACACACCAAAGTACACGTTTCTCTCCCATGATGGTTTCAAACTTTCGGAAACATCATAACATGTACGACCATTAGCACGAAAAGTTCTTGTCATAAGCAAACATCTTGAAAAGTCATGATTGACGTTGAAGATTCTTGAAAGATTTTACTTAGAATGTGAAGTGTCGTTGACATTTTGTAGCGAAGAATATTCCATGAGAATTGCTGATCACATCTCATCCAACAAACCCTTTGGTAAACACATCATTCACGAATTTTGTCGGCAATTGCTGTGACCATTTGGTGAAGTAAATCCGATATACCAAACTTGAACATGACGTAAAATTCCCGAGAGTTGTTACTTAAACTTGCACTAATCCTTGTGAAAAGAAGCGGTGTACCCAATGTACAAAACCTCTTGACATTCTCAATGTATGAGACAAAGTGATTGCTACGTTGTGGATTAAGCGAGAAAGAATCATAAGCGTAACTAAATAGCCAAGTCTTTATCACACTCCATAAATGCCCAAACAAGTCATCTTGGCGGAAGGGTAGAAAGAAAGAAGATGAAATAAGTAAATGCTTGGAAAAACCTCACATCAATTCCGGATAGAAATATCGATCACAAACAACCCCATAGTCAACCTTGTTCAAATATCAATTCAAGCCGTGAAATATCTTCCGTGAAAATGCATAAGCCAAAGTATCAAAAACACACCATATCATCATCAAATCTCATGATCAAATCTCATCATCACAAATAAATTTCATCATCAAATCACATCATCATCAACTCTCTTAAAATCCAATTCTTGAAAAGCCCATTTGACAACATGAATTTACGTTAAGAGTGCGAGTCAGCGGTATCCGATTCAAATGATTAAAATCCGAGGCCCAAAAATCACCACATAACTCGATCCTCAATTTTTAGGCTCATTCAACTCGCATAAGCTTGGCCCAACAAGAGAAATTAAGTTATCAATCCAAATCCAATAGTATTCGGCCCATGTGAGATTATAGCATCAATATATTTCGGCCCATCAAAGCTCTCACAGTTCCTGATCCAATGTTGAGTTTGCCCTAACTTTCGGGTATTTAACTATCACATGAATCACAACTCGACCTAATATCACTAATAATACCGCCCCGTCCATATCTAACTACTTCACAATCCTACAATCTCTCACAAATCAAGCGCTTCTCAAAATAGATCAGGGAAATAAAACAAACCGATTCTCATCCCTTTTAACCCTAAACAATCGGTGTTTATAACTCTTCACAAATCATACTTAGCCAATCATGAGAAACCTAATCACATTCCAAAAAATCGCCTCCTATCTCCATCATAACAAAGCGATACAATAAATTCATCTAGTCCCAATCAATCAAAACATCTATTTTGTTAAGCAAAACACGCTCACCACAGGATGGTTAGAGCTCGATAACAAGGACTCAACATCATAAGCCACGGGGATGGTTTGAGAAGTATGGACATGGCATCGTGGTCTTGTAAAGGTAAAGTAAGATCGGTTTGTTCTTTGTTTACTTTTGAGTCTTAAAGCGAGCAAAGAAATTGAGTTAACATTGTTGTTAAACTCGTTTCTTTTTCTCAAATAGTATCAAATTAATGGATTTATGATGACATACGTTCAAATAAGCAAGTATTTGAAACAGTTAAGACCATGGAACATTTCTGAAATCCTTTATTATGTTGAGTCCGATTGATTAGTTGTATTTGCTTCTGATTATGGTCAATGAACGAAACAAAGACAGAAATTGACATTCTTGTCAAATTTCTCTCTTTGATATTCGAAGAAAAAAAAGATGAACTTCATAATGATCGGTGATGAAATATTTCTTTCGATTGCTTGACCTTAAAAGTCTTGATTATTCTATGATACCCACGAAAGAAAGGAAACTGAGATCATGAAAATATATATTATTTATGTTTTAGTCTTGTTGAGATGGAGGATGGGGATAGAATGTGTGATTAGAGGTAGTTGATGAATGATGAGTGATAATAAATAAGTGGTATGTTAATGTAGATAGATTGTAGATTGATGATGTTTGATTTATGTGATCTTCAGAATGAAGTTGAGATTGAGATTACTTGATGTTGTGATGCGAGCGTGTAGTAGTTTCTTGATGTTGTTCTTGAAGTTAATCAAGCGCATTGCTTTCAAAACTCTTTCACAAAGCATCGGAACCCGCTGCGTCAAAGCGCGATGGTTAATTAACAACTTCGCATAATTAACTCTCCGATAAACAACTCGCGATTGGCCATAGACCACTTAAGGTAGCGAATCACATAACTTTTGTACTCGGCTCGCATAGCGAAATACGTCAATCGCGCCGAATTCAAGGACAAAACGCATCCACTAATTTTGAAGCAGACAAGTCGCATTTGACCAAAGTCGACTCGCATCAAGTACATTGAACTGGATAGATTTTGACAACTCGCATCATAAAAGCAGTTTTCAACTCGCATTGATGAAACCGGTCAACTCGCGTTCAAAATCGCGTATAGCGACAAACCGGTTTAAAACTTGTTAACACTAGATTGACCATATTCATTATATGAGAACAATAATGAAAACTATTAACCAACTTATGACATGATGACACATTTAAGATCGATAACAAACACACTAAAAGGGCATCATTTAATCTACACACACATCAATGTAACAACGACCAACTCAAAACCGTAATATAAACCCGCAACCAAACCGCATACAAAAAACCATGAATCGAACCACGAGAATCACAATAAACAACAAAACCTAGGCTCGATGCCAATTGTAGGATCGTATATTTTATGTTGTTTAGATGATTCGTGGCTAGGATTATGATTAAACAAGTGAGCCATTTTAGAGATGAAGAGAGAGAGGTGTTTCTAGAAAGATAAACAAAACAAATGCAAGGTTAGATTAATGAGAGCACCACCCTTCCAAGGATGGAAGGGTATTTATAATTCTGAACACTCGTCCTCTGGCGGTGTGGATCGAGCATCTGATGGGTAAAGACCGTATTTCCTCCGCAGTGTTACTCTAAACTAATCTCGCTACTAACTAACTAATTAACTACTAAATAACGTAAATAACGACAAGTCTACGAGCTAACATATGCTAGACTATAATTGGGGTGACCGACACTTTCTTATGGAATTTCCAATTCTAACATGAATCATCTAGAGGACTTCGTGAACAATAACCTAAAGGTATTCTCAAAGAGTTAGGGCATAAGCATTCCTACGACCTTAGAAAACACAATGCGTTAAGAATAAGGATGTGACAATTCAACCAACCGTAAAAGATAACTAGGAGTAATAGTATCTAGGTAAGCACATTTTAATCATCATACGAGCACACATCAAAAGACATAGCTACCGTAGTATTAGATAATAGATAGTAGAGTAATTGGTGAAGTACCACCCCAAATCCATTACCCAGTTTTACCCTTAGCTTTCTAAAAATATATAAAAGATAAAAAAGAATCATCCTCAACCACACCTTAGCGTAATACACTTCTTGCTAGCATTCTTATTCCCTGAGATAACGATATCAATATCAGAGGCTTACCCAATACTACACTACAGCGATTAGGTTCGCTTGCTGGGTGTTGAAAAACTTGCTTTCGACGAAAGAAGTTCCTTTGACCCCGAGCAGCGGTTATCTGCGCATCAAGGTTTTGGTGCGGCTTAGGGAATAGAATAGCTAGTTATATTTTATCTCGTTTAGGTTCCTTGCTTGATTCCTATCAAGTAAGATTTTTCTCATTTTTAGCTTCCTTGTAGTCTATCCCCTTCTTGTGACTTTGTTCGTAAAACCCATCACTCACCATGATTCGCATCTTTCATGAAGAAACTTTACACTACCGCTCCCAATCCGTAATAAGCATGCAATCCCACAAAACCTTTCACCCATTCACCACTTTGGAAATCACCTAGGGCATAATGAAATAAATTGGCAACAACATAGTCCTTTCTATGACCGGATTCGATGAAGAATTTGACTATGGAGGTACTTGATAGCGGGAGGTCATCGATGAAGTAAATTTTGAAATGCAAGAAGACCCCTCCCAATGTTTTGGCCCTAGGTGTAGAATCGAGGTTGATGGCCCTTTAACATGCAATTCTCTTGTAAAATAGGATTTGAATGTTTTGATGCTTACTTGCACTCATTCTTACCTTTAAATTTAATCTCAAGAAATCTATATAATAAAATTAAGGTGAATGAACTAGCCTATCAAGGAACAATGTTGTTGATGCGGTCACTTACTTGGATGTGTTTGTTGTTTGCCTATGTGGTTGAATTCATGGTCTTAGAAGGTTTAGAAGAATTCATTGATGGAAGCCTCGCTCAAGTAATATTTGGAACATCCTTTAAGAGAATGACTAAGCTAAATGAGCGGATGATTGATGGTTTAGTCACATTCTCTAATGAAGTTGAGGATTTTGTCTATCAAATGCCCGTCGCACCCTAGGTTTAAACAAAAGATATAGAGGCATGTAATCGGATGGCTCCCATTTCGATACTTAGTGAAAGAGACAAACAAAGGGACTTAGGCATACTTATAAAAAAATGAAAGGTACTATCAAAAATGCCTAGAGTTAGGAGGCGAGTACAAGAAAAGTGAGAGAACATTGGAATGGTTTAGATATGGGCACGTGGCGTGCATGAAACAACGTAAAACACGACTTGAGTCTAGCTACAAGACTCATAAATAAAGAAAAGCGCTTAGTGGGAGGCAACCACGCAATTGTTGCTTGTTTGTGTGTCATACATATTTTTCATTGTTGTTTATTCTCATGTTTGAATTTGTGAAAATGCTTTATTTTGTCTTTAACCTCGTCTTAATTACATATAAAGTATTTTACAAAAGGATAAATGTAGGGAAGATTACACGTTTTTAAAGACGTGAACATGAAATTACAATTATTGAAATTGATGTATATGTGTGTTTGTTAGAGTCAAATGCTTGTATCGAGTCATAATGGATATTTTGCGAGAATTTTCTAGATTCTAAAGATGTATTTTTCCATAATTTTTCGAGAAAACGCGCAGACCGGTTTACATCGGGACAACTGATGGCATCGAGTTAGAACTGACGACGTCGGAACGGCGAAAACAACTTATAAATTTTTTGTTTTTGTGCTACTTATAAAATTTTGGAAATTCTCGGATCTTAATTTTCGGAAAATCGCAAACATCTATTCCACAAGCATTATATCCTAGTTTAGTCGTGTCATATATAGTTTACCACCGATTTTACGCAAAGGTTTCGTCTATTTTCTTAAAGTGTGCGGGTTATATTTGGTAATAAGAAGAAACTCAATATTGGATGGAGCTTATCACGTATACATTCTTCTTGAGAAAGAATTTAACCACTACTTCACACGGATCCTATCAAGCTAATCGGGGTACTAGTTTCTTTCTCTTTTACTTACCTTCCTTTACCATAACTATGATACTTTCGGGGAACATTGGGGACAATGTTCAGTTTAAGTGCATAGAGGGAGAATAAAACGGGAACTTATAATCTATACTTATCCTTGATTATTTGTCTATCCTAGTTCATTTACGTAATAAGCTATGAGAAATATTTGTTAGGGCAATTTTAGCACCAAATTTAAATTTTTTTATGTCATGTACGAGCAAAACCTTTAGTCTTAATAAAGCGTCTCATGGATAGGAGTTACATGACTAGAGAAAAAACCATTTACCACTCAAATTCCACCCCAAAATGTGAGGTTCGCCCCTAGATCTTTAGGAATAAAGCATTCACCTTTAATGCTTAGAGAGTGTACCGGTAGTATAATAGATTCTAGAACTTGTTTTGTGATGCATTACGAGATCGCTAGTGAGACTACACTTGTGTAGTCGGGAATAACTAAATGTTAAGAGGCATTAGGATAACCCTTTTTGAAACATGTATTATAATTACTTCTTCCACATCGATCGAGTAATTACCCGCACCCTTACGATGTACTCATCTTTAGTACGATACCCTAGTTAACCACTTAGAGCCTATCCTTTTCGTGGTTTTCGTGATGTTTCCGTTTTCGAAATATCAATGAAGAGCATTGTTTACAATCCACCCCCAAATGTACACCCAAATCGCCTTAGCCTACCTTGTATGCACTCACCTTTAGTGCATTATTGTTATCATATTAAACCCTTGTTCAATTATCTAGTTACTTGCATGGTTGCTAAGTCGAGTCATATCTTTTGTACACAGTTTTGGGATGATTGGGACTCACGGGTAAAGTAAAATTTTATGGAGTGACGGGAAAGAACGTTAAATTCAAATTCCCTTTATTTACGTAATTAAATACTCCAAGTGTTTTGATCTTTTCAAATCGGGTCAAATTAGTGTTAGAGTAATAAAAACTCAATTGTAGGGATACTCCTATAAATCCCTTATATTTTGATGTTATCGTAGAGGATGGTAGAGTAAAAATGTATGCAAAAAAAAAATAAAAAAATAAAAAAAAAAAAAAACGAAAAAAAATATTAAAAAAAAGAGAAAAAAAGAAAAAATGAAGAAAAAAATATACGGGCTACCATCCTACATCTATCTTTATGTTTATGTTTTTCAAATTTATGTATGTTTGTTTCAAGCTATCTAGAGTTTAGTGAGTCGAGTCTTGGCTTAGCAACGCCATTCTTTTAATGCTTGTAACATAAAATTTTTGACTTGCCACCACTAAATCGCCTATCCAACCAAACCCTTTGTTTCCCTACCGTAAGCCTAACGTTACAACCCTTTTAAGGACCTCTTAGATAGTTGTTCCTAGGTGCTTACGTCAAAGCGGTGGAGGTTTGATCTATTCTCAAGCCTATGGTAATCTATGTACTATGATTAGGTAATGAGTGTTTATCTTCCATTTCTATTTACTATATTTCATATACACCCAGAGATGAGAGAATCCAAACACCCTTGTGAGGTGCTAGTATATAATTTCCGTGCTTATTATAACTATTGTGGTGCTTTTACTTGTTACGAATTATGTTAAACCAATGCTTCATCCCCAACTTATAAATTGATTGGCCAAAGCACATTTGCTTGAGGACAAGCAAATACCAAGTGTAGGGATATTTGATAAGGATTTAAAGCGTACACTTTTAAGGGGTCATTGAAGCCCTTAATCAATCACTTTATATCCGTTCTTTGCTTAATTTCGTTCCTTTTCACTTTTCGGGTCTCTTAGAAGCAAAATCTTTGGAATGATGCATATTTGGACAAAAGGGTGAATACATGAAGAAAATGGCAAAGTCAAGATCAAAGACACTCAGTTGCTAGAACTGAAGGCGGCGGTGTCCCAACTAAAGGCGACGCCGTCCCCTCTACAAATTTGATTATAGATGCACTGACGGCTCGGTAGACTTTTGCTAAAATACACCCGGCGGCGGGGGCTTTGAAGAGGAAGGGCGTCGATAAGACTTTTCATCTCGAGACGGCCCGGATCTGAAGCGGACAACGTCCTGCTGGCTTAGAAGCGGTGTCACGGCTACAACGCGTGGCCGCCCATAGATAACTTGCCAGGCGAAAACCCTAATGACGACGATCGGCGACATCCCACCTATAAAGCGGCGCGTCGCGGTGTAAATCTATGTATAGGATTCGATTTTTCGATTATTTTAAAGAGGTAGACTTGTGGGTAAAAACCTAAGCGTTTGGAGTCCGATTTAGAGCGGTATCTTAGGGTTTACACATCAAGATAAGTGATGTGCTACGTGTGTACAAGTTTTAAATTTATAAAGGTGAATTACCAATATTACCAATAACACATACGAGCAAGTGCACTCGTCGGTTATAGCAAGATTATGAAGGTAAGTCGAGATCATTCGCGAGGATTTGAGTGAATCTAATTAACAAGTTTGAATCAACAGAGTCTATCAAAACATATAACAACATAAATAGATATAATGAAATTCGGATGATTAAAACTACACTTGCTTAAACTAGCTTCATATCCTAGATTAGTGCGATTGTGTTAACCTCTTTACATGTTGGTTGTGATAATTAGTTGGTGTACTAATCTATTATTCTTACAAGTTAAACATTAGTCAAGATTTTAGTTCATAAAACAAGCATTAAGTTTAACCAATCAATTGAAGATCAATTCAAGTTTCATAAGTTTACTTTCATAAACTTAAACACAAAAACATCCACTTGTTTCATCAAATTGCTTAAGAAATGGTCAATACAAAGGTAACCGATTATAGACAAAAGGCTACAATTGATTCTCAACACTAATCTTATGACCTTTTAGATGTTTCCAATCAATCCAATTTGATAATCAAAAACGTTTTATTACAACCACACCTTAGTTCCTTTGTTTAATCAAGAATAATGGGTAAAACAATCATCCATAGACAAAATAATTATAACTAGTTGAATAACAATAAGTTCTTTCGACCTCTACGATTACAATCAACTAGTCAAACTTGATTAACAAATATCACTATGAAACTTGAGCACAATTGGATCTTAGAATCAACTTGAAATTGAATTAAAACATGTTAACACAATCACTAACTAATCATATGATAATCAACATCATTTAAGCAAGTGCATAAAGAAACTAGCCACTCATAGCAAACATAAACATAAACTCGAACTTTGAACATTAGAAAACATGATTAAAAGTCTTACAATGCTTGGAATAAGATTACAAATGGTGAAGTAATGATTCCCAGGTATTGGGGTAGACTTCTTGGTGATTTGGCCTCCAAATGTGGAACTTGGGAACTCAAACTTTCTTGGACTTCTAAGGATGAATTTGAGAGCTTAAGAGCTTTGTTTGATGAGTAGAGAGTTGTATTGAAGTGTGTGTCTCATATGCTCACAAAGGCCTCTATTTATACTAGTTCCAAGGCCTAGGGTATTAATTCTTGAACTTGGCCTCCAGGAGTTAGAAAGGACTAGAATCTTGATAACGCTACACGCATCGTTCGGGGTCAAAGGAACTTCCTTTTAAATCGAGCAAGTTTTCAACACCCTAGGCGGTGAACCTAATCGTTGTAGTGTAGTATTAGGGTAAGTCACGGAATTGATATCGTTCTATGGGGAATAGGAATGCTAGTGAGAAGTTACTACGCTAAGGTTGGGGTTGAGGAAGATTATTTTAATCTTTTATGTTTTTAGGAAATAGAAAGATCGAATCTCGGAGTTTGGATTTGGGGGTTGGTATTTCTACCCATTACTTCTACTTATCTAATTATCTAAACTAAGGTGAGGGTAGTCTATGTCTATTGTTGTGTGCTCGTATGATAGTTAAAAATGTATTTGCTTAGGCTTTATTACTCCCTAGTTATCTCTATTGGTGGTTGAATTGTCACGTCCTTATTCTTAATTGCGTTTTGTCTCTAAGGTCGTAGGGTATCGTTTATCCTAACTCTTTGAAGCTACCAAGGTTAATGACTACAAAATCTCTAGGATTTATAAACTTTAACTTTAAGGTATTCTTTGGATGACTTGCCTACAAATACTCTAGGCGATTATAAACTAAGGTTCATCAAAGATTAATCAAGCATTACAAACACAACGAATGCCTATCGCAATACTAGGTCAATCACAATTAAGATAAGAGACAACCAATCAATATTCAATAACTAAGTTTCATATTACCTAAGAAAACACACAAGTAAATTAGCGGGACATGGGGAACATGCAAGCATCTTGTAAGATATTGGTTATCGTTTTAATCAAAGAACATATATGAGGATTGAATCAAACAAGAAGATTTTAGAGAGAGAGATGGGTGGGATACTTTCTAGAGAGAAAGAGATGAGAGAAAAAGAAAGTTATGCGATTAGAAATGAAAGCACAACCCTCTCCACATGTGGAGGGGCTATTTATAGTTCTTACATATTCGCCACCTACGGTGTGGATCGGTATACATTGGGTAAAGACCGTCCGTCCTCCACGGTGTTGCTCTAAACTAACTAACTAACTAATAAATAACGTAATGTCTACGAGCTAACATATGCTAGACAATAGTTGGGGTGACCGACACTTCATATGGAATTTCCAATTCTAACAATCTCCCAAGGAGGTCACCCCATGTTTACATTTGAATCCTAGCATTCTATTTAATCTTGATCTTGAGCTCGTGACTTTAATTCTTCAACATCGCATCTTTGTGCTTTAGCGATGATTCTTCAAAGTCGCATTGATTTGTACTTTTAGTGGAGGCCTTTAAGCGATCCATCTTTGATGATCTTGAGCTTTCATTGAGATCATTAGCCGCGATAAATCTCGGATCACCCTTTGTAGTGTTGCCATCACGTGAAGTTGTGACTTCGGACCGACATGCTCACACATGTTAATACAAATAAGCCGTAAAACGTTTATTTATATTTTACGATCTTCTAATATTTTGTCGATAACAAGCGTAAAATCATTTTAACGAAACAAATAAAATCGTAAATAGTTTGAGTTAATAGTTTTCTAACACACTTACGTTTTCACATAAAACACTAAAAAGGCTTAAGTGATTTTATGATTTAGATATATATGTACAACAACTAATGTTTACATATTGGGTTAGCACATACTTACACTAAGTATACTAAAATGGGTAAAAACATGTATATACTAAAATAGGTAAAAACATGTAAATACAAAAATGGGTAAAAACTAGCAAATGGTATTGACCCATAACCCATGGTTTTATATATACCACTTGACCATGTTCATTGTATCTAGAAAGAAAACCATGGATCAACCCATAACCCATGACCCATGACCCATAACTAAAAAATACCCATGGGCAAGAGGGCGTTCCACGGATCCACAGCTTTGTGATAGCGGATCCCAAATGGAAGGGATCCGTGGGATCCGAGGAACGATGGGATTTTTCCTCTATAAATAGTGAGCCATTTCTTCATTATTTCTCATCCCTTTCAATCCTCTCAACATACTTTCTCCCACGAGTTAAATCTCACTAACCTTAGATCGAGAGATCTATGTTTGTAGT
Source organism: Chrysanthemum lavandulifolium (assembly GCA_022545495.1). Lineage (NCBI taxonomy): Eukaryota > Viridiplantae > Streptophyta > Magnoliopsida > Asterales > Asteraceae > Chrysanthemum > Chrysanthemum lavandulifolium. The sequence goes on along the minus strand of CM040242.1, from coordinate 93,763,083 downwards.
TTTGTTTTGTGTGATCTTCTAGATTCCTCTTAAAGGCAAGATCACCACCTTTGAAGTCGAGCAAGCTCAAGTCCATGAGTTGCCATGCTTCCTCATCATCAAGGCTATTGAAGTCCTCTTGTTGATGATCTCTTTCTTTCTTCAAAGAAGTGTAGTGTTGAAGACATTAGTGAAAGATGTCTCAAGTGTTAAGACGAAGATATTAGTGAAGGGTATCTATCGTCTATAGGATAAGCACTTGTGATAGGTGCTTAGAAGTCAAGACAAAGAAGCATTAGTGAAAGGTGCTTAGAAGTGAAGACACAAGACATTAGTGAAAGATGTCTTGTAGATCTAGTCGAAGGTATTAGTGAAAGGTACCTTAGATGTACATTCGATATGGTGTGTTTGATGTACAAGATAGACTAGTATTAGATCAAGGATATTGATATCCTTGATGATGTTGTAAAGGAGTAGATCTCCTTTGGGATTAGTCGTTGGTGTAGTGTGGTAGTAGTTCCTCTATTACAATGGAACTAGGTGCTTAGCCTAGTACCTAATAAAGGGTAGGCGACGTTGTGAAGGTGTAGTTCACCTTGGGTGAAAGAACTAGGTACTTAGCCTAGTACCTTATAAAGGGTAGGCGATGTTGTGATAGGATTAGTTCTCCTTGGTGTGAAAGAACTGGGTGGTTAGCCTAGCACCGTATAAAGGGTAGGCGACGTTGTGTTAGGTGTGGTTCACCTTGGTGTGAAAGAACTCGGTATTTAGCTTTGTCTGGGAAAAAGGTTAAGCGGCGTTGTGAAGGCTTCTCCGCCATAAGGAGATTGGTGTAGTGTTCTGAACTCTCGAGTAGGTGACTCGGGGGTGGAGTAGGGCAAGGAAGGTGTCCTTGTGGCGAACCACTATAAATACTCGTGTTGTGGTTTTGTGCTTCTTACCCTTATCTTTTCATTACATATCTTTATATGCTTGTTTATCAACATCCAACACACACAACCAAATAGATTGACATAAGTCGATCTAAATAGTTTAAAGGAAGTTTTAATTGGTAAAACTATTCAACCCCCTTCTAGTTTTCCACAATTTGGATCATGACATCTTTCTATCGAGTGGCGGAAGCTTTCTTTGGTTCATGATATTTGCGTGTAGCGAAGCATAGTATAAAATATCGAGCCATGTTATGAAGATAGGCACTTGTCATGATTTCTTTAAATTAAGTGTGGATGTTGTGAGCATGCGGCTTTGGATTGACTCCTCAATTACGATTAGGCGCAACCGTCCAAATGTACTGCAAACAACAGTTAGCAATAAAGCACACGAAGTGTCTTTGATCACTTCGTTGAATTGAGGTACACGGCCCACGGTTCCCGTTGATCGATACAATCTCACTGTGATCGGTATAATTCGAAGAATCTCCTTGCGGGGTTTCACGGATGCTCTAGCCGTTCTCAAGCCGGAGCGTCTCAAAGAATACAACACGGTTAGTGAACCGGTAATTGAGATTCAGCGATTGATGAAAAATTGATTTGAAAAACAATCGTGTATTGCTTTGAAGAAAGAGTTTTGCAATCTGACGAAGGTTTTATGAGAAAGATCAATTTTCAATCAAAATACTTTTGTATTAGAAAATGAGTACACATTCGATGTGCTAGATAAAGAAGAGATTTACACATCGAGCGGTTTTCCAAAAGTATTTTTAAATCGGAGATACTTTTGTGTTTGAAAATGAATACACATTAGATGTGCTAGAAAAGAAGATTTGCACATCGAGCAGTTTTCAAAATTATTCGTCAATTCCATTCTGGACCAAGGTTGATTCAAGAGTGAATCGCCCCATTGTTTCTATCCAGTTGTCACAAGCTTGATCTTTCGAGAAGATCTCACATGTCACCCTCCAAGAGCTTGTTTGATGTTGGCTCTAGAAGGATTTCCATCTTCATCGTGAATACTTTTACATATCACTCGGATGTTCTGGCAATACCACAAGGATAATGCGTAGGACTCTTAATATATTCTTACTTTCCACATTATGTGAAACAACAAGTCTTCATTAATTTTGTGTCCTAATGAGTTATTGTGGATGATCTCTTGGCTCTAGACTCAATTGTGCACATTTGGTTCCTATCTGGGAGACTAGGGAGAGGTCTCCTTCTTCATATCAACAATCTCTACGAGAAAGTCGATAGATAATGTCGGTTCCCGTGAGAATGAAACAAGCCCTTTTAAGAGGAACTTGAGTAGCTTGGGAAGTTTAGTGTAGTGCGTCCTTGGGTCCATGACGTCTTGTCTTCAATACAGTGTTACCTTAGTAAACACCGGTAGCATATGTATTGAACCGGTTTACGCCTAAGGTTGAATTATTGGAGGCTATTTATTTTCACCCTTTTCTCATTTCATTTCTTTTCATTCTTCAACCCTTGATGCTTACAGAGACTTCATAACTAGAACCTTGTTGGGTTTATTCGATTACTAGCTCGGACTCGATCGGCACTCTTCCCATATCTCACTTTTCTCCTTTTTTTCATCATGCCTAAGGACTTCTACACTAACTAGTGGATTGTCCACTGGTAGATCGCTCACGCTCTGGCGGGATCGTGGGAGCGAATACCTAACCTAACCATCCTTATAACACCATGCATAAAGTAAATTGGTAGGTCTTTTGGTATTGTTCTTTCCTTCTTGAAACCACTTGAAAAATCATTTGGAAAATCAATCAAGGTACTTGTGATATAATATCAAAGCATTTTGTACCTTAATTGTTTTGATCATTTAGAAATGCTCCCCCTCAACATGTGCATATGATTTTGAAATTGTTTAGCACATAGAGTCAAGAGTTCTTAGAAATAATTTCTTGATCACAATTTCCGTAGAAAAAGTCATTTGAATTTCTTTGGTAAATTCTCCCCCTCAATATATGCATAGGATATTTGAAATAATTTTATCACATAGAGGAAAGAGTTCTTTTTGAAGTACATCCACGATCACAAAATCCATTAAGAAACCATTATAAAATCAATCAAGGTACTTTATGTTGAAACATATAAATCTTTGTACCTCGAAAGTTTATTTTCTTTTGAAACGCTCCCCCTCAATATGTGCTTCGAGAATACGGGAAAGAGTTTAGCACATATGGGAGAGCGATATCTGAATCAAAATGATCACCTTTTATCAAATTTCATTATTAAATCACAAATTCTCCCCGATCAAAAATATGAAACCCTTTGAGATTTGGATCCCAAGTGATTTAATAATGTTTAGAAAACATGGGAGAAAATGTGGCATTGTTTAAATACTCATCTTGTTTTTGAATAAATGCTCCCCCTCAACATGTGCATTATATATTAGAAATCGTTTGGCACATTGAGGCAGGTATGCCTTTAAAGGACTAAAACCAATTCCATTTAAACAAATTTGAGATTTAAATTCGATCTCTCCCAGATCAAAATTTCAAACCTTTTGAGATTTGTGATCCCAATTGATTAAACCATTTAAAGATTTTGGGGAAAGGCGTGGCTTGATTTAATTTTGAAAAATGACAAATAAGGACCAATTTAAGACATTAAAGATTGTTAGTGTCAGGTATGATTGTTTTAAGAGATCTTTAAGTAAAATAAAACAATTTCACAATCAAACAAGATCAGAAAAAATTTCATTTTGAAAGATCTTTGAGTTTTAAAGAGAATCATACCATGACATAACATTAAATCTTTAGATCACCACTTATTATTGTACAAACGGACTTTTATGAAGAAATATCGTTTGAAAATACTTAAGTTTTAAATCACTCTCCCCTCGATCAATGACCGTAGTCGTTGATTGAGTGAATATATTAGAAATGAAGTCGGTTGATTTCCAAAATATGAGTTTAGTTTATTTTCAAAACAATATTTTCCATTTTCAAAACAATATTATCAAAATTGTTTAAAAATGGCATCATTCACTACTTTTCTGCACAAGATCGTTAGGTGGTTGAAGCTTCTATTGTTCTTTGTAAAATTTGGAAGAAAACCATTCTTGATGCGGTGAGACCTCGACATTGCATTTGTTATGCCAACTCTTCATAGAGGTCCATTAAGCTCTGTTCTTCATTTGATGATGAAGAAAACCATCTGCGATCGATGAGACCTCTTATGTTGCATTTCATGCCAACTCTCCATAGAAGTCAAATTAAGCTCCGTTTCTTCATTTGTCGACCCAAGATATAGTTGCCCTTCCTTTCGGCATCCAATCATCTTCAATTGTGGGATCGGACCGGGAACATTCTTATATACCAATATACCGCATCGTTAGTGAACACACATCTGAGATATATGGTGGTCGACATTACCCAAATAGCAATCGACTAATAAAAGTCAATACAACATATCAATCGGTTCATGTAAGGCATGTGATTTATGTGATCATCAAACTCTAATCATCTAATCCTAACAATCATATCCTAGGCACCTAGTCCTTCAACGTGGGTAAACATCATTTTTCGAGTTAAGCATATAGGATAATTAAGAAAGCCCGATAGATGATATAAATTTGAAAACATTCTCCCCTCAATCGATGACTCATTTTACGAAAAGTTTAAAGTATGGCTGAAGTCATTGATTGAGTTTGCAAATTTTACGAAAACTACGAATCGATTGATTTTCAAGCAACTCATTTTCCACCAATTTTAGAATACAAAAATATTTTTACGAAGAATTTTAGACGGAAAAACATTTGTGTGGGAGCAATGATCCTTGACATACTTTCCTCATTTTGATTTAGGATAAGTGCGAAATATTTGAAAATTGGATTAGCGCACACTTTCCTTCCTTGAAGAAGCGGGTTGCTATCAAAATAATAGCAAGCCATAGTTAAGCACGGTTCTGATGCGAAATAGCGTAAGCCATAGATTTAGACATGTTTTGAAAAGAAATATTTACACCTTACGCTCGAACTTCATCTATGGTCCCGTGCCATTGTTGAATGACATTTCTAAGACCATGAGATGTTATCGATACCGAAGACATGTCTTGAGAAAACATATTTTTGGTATTTTTCAAATTTTCGATTTTATGGGTTTTGAAGGTTTTATATTTTTCTATTTTCTTTTTGTTGGTTTTATATTTTTGTATTTTGTTTTGAAAAATATTTACAAAGATAGAGTAGATGATATAGTTTTAAGAAGATGATGATCTGATGCAGAGATAAGGATATCGAGCAGCCCGTTGTAGAAGATAGAAGTCATCATCTCTTAAACATTCCACCACCAAAGTTCCGGGCTCGAGAATAGAAGATGAAAATGAGCCTTTGAGAAAAGAGACTTTGCGACTTTCCCTAAACCAAAAATCCATTAGATGAGCATATTTGAAGCTCTATTTCAAGCTTGCCTTAGCCAGGTGCACAGAGAAGCACACCATTATCATAAATCCCGCTGCTCCTTTTAAGAACGATAATCAAGATTCTCCGTTCGTGGTTATTTCATCAACAAGAACAACAACGTATCATCCCACTCACAAAAAATCTTCTCAAATTTCATAACCATTGAAGTCTGAAGCAATCCATTCCAAAAGGTGTCACGGGACAACTTCCCCCACGTAGTTGAATTGATGCAGTCAGTCTCATAGACTAGAGCTCACGAACCCGAATACACAAATACCCGAAGATAAAGAAACTTATACCATCGAGTAGCAGATTAAGACCAAGGCACAAAGAATAACCCGATGTATACTTTTCTCTCCCACGAAGAAAGTGTATGAAGCGCAAGAACCGAAGTACCGAATGCCCAAAGAGAGAATAACCGATAACATTGAAGAAGCAAGCGAATCACGATTATCTCTGCGGATGACTATCTCTTGGACGTCAACTCGAAATAAGTGATTATATCTACGAATCAGCGATTAAGCACTCAAGTGAAACAACTGAGCACCCCCAATGTACACAATTCTCTCTCCCTTGATGATTGTGATAACATCGAAATCATCACACACTTGTGTACCTCTTTTATCTTCAAAAACTTTCTTTTACATCACTTCCCCCCACGTCGTTGGAATAATTACACTAAAAGCCTTGATGAGTAAAACCTTGAGTTTCTCTGCGGTCATGACATTCGTCTTCCCTGGATATCTTCAATCACTTAGAAGAATTAAGTTCATCAAGTTTACTCGCGTTTAGATGCTTGTCTCCTTCCCCTTCTTGGTTTTGATACTTGAATCGACAACACATTAAACCCATATACTCGAAATCATTTGAGAAGAAACTTAGAAGTCTTTGTGAGAATCAACTTCTTTGAAGAATGTGAGCAAGTCTAATTGAGGATTAACTTTGGCTTTTCACTCTCCCCAATTAGTGCTCTCCCTAAACCGACAATCTTTATGATGAATGCTTGAATTAAGAAGAAGTCTTTAGATCGTTAAATGCAACTCGTCTTTAGTCTTCTAACATGTACGGAAAATGTAGAACCATTGTAGACTCGACCTTCTTCAAGATTGTCCAATTGGGGAATAGAAAGTTAACATCTTCATCTCACCAAATGCGTTCCAATTAACTTATATGTAGCAAATCTCCTTAACTAAGATCCTCTAATCAAACAAAACGAAGGATGTTCATCACGAAATCGACCCGACAACTAGAAGCACTTTGTCATAAATCATCTCGGCCGTGTGAAGATGTCAACCAACTCATAGAAGAAACACCATGTAAAGATGACCCGATAAGAAGAAGCTCGGTTCTTTCATGAGTTAGGAGCTGTATGACCATATATTCTCAGATATAACTCAACATGTAGAATTATCATACTTCTTCTACCCCTCAAGAATTGCATACGGAGTTGCCATTCTTGATTGAATAAGTGAATATCTTCAACAAATGTAGTCTATTCACACTTCTCCCCCGCAAAATTAGCACATGATGTCGCCATCATCATTATAGTTGAGCAAGTGGAATAAGAAAAACAATCAACGGTAGTCCGGTTCACTTGATGTTTGAAAGCTCATGGAAAAAGCATGAGGCATGTTGATGAGAATGGTCATAAATAAGAATATTTCTCTTCTTCCGAAGATAAAGCGCCTTGAAGCGTACACTTTTCTTTTCTTTAGAGAATGAGGCTTGAGCTGTTGTGTTCAAGCGTCATAAGAAGATTTCTCTTCTTTGGAAGATAATCGCCTTGAAAGTACACATTTCTTTTCTTTAGAGTCGAGGCTTGAGCTGTTGTGTTCAAGCGTCACAGTAGAATGAATATCAAGATTGAGTTACTTGAACCCGTGAGTTATGAGATATCAATCCATTTGTAATCCATACTTTTAGCGATCCATGTAGTGAAGGATCGAAGTATCTGCAATCGAGTAAGGACTACTGCACTAATATTACAAACTTGATTGCATATATTTTGGTTATTGACATTAGTATCCAAACCCTTTGGGGTTTCACGGTCAACCTTGATTTTGTCATCGATGTGACTTTCCGGTGGGTATCCACCTAAGTCCGGCATCCTTAAACATTCTACGAGACGGTATCCAATTATAGCTAGGTCTAGGATTGTTAGGCTTCTTATGCATAGTGGAAAACTTATCCTTATTCCTAGTTTCTAAAGATTTAGTATTTGGTGTCCATCTAGACGAAGTTTTCGGTTTGTCTTGCTTTATATACACAATAGATGACTTAGTGAAAATCCTAGACTTGACAGGTGGAACCTTTGCATGAGCATTTACTTTCTTAAGGGATTTTGAAAAACAATTATCATGATGTTCCTTAAAGATGCATTTGAGACAATTTGAGCAAACAACTTGTTTGGATTCGAAAATGATCTAGAGTTCTTAGAGTAATCTGCAATGGGAATAGCTTTATTGACACATAACTACTCTTAGATCCAAGCCAATCCTAGTGTTTAGTTGAGGGTTCCTAGGTAATGGTTTACAACTATTAGCGATGCCTTGAAATCTCGTGGAGTGCATCACCCTAGGTCTTGCACCTAAAATTCCATCTTTTCGAATCATGCCTTTTCCTAGCTTCTTCTAGATAATAGTTCTTCACAAGTCATTCATATCATATGAATTACGGGTTTTAATGCTTGGTTTTGACAACATTTCGAACTATTCCTCTGGTCTTTGGGGTAGAAGTAGCTACTTGTTAAGGGTTAGCAGACTAGAAGCATTATTCTTAGGTAACTCGGTGAAGTGGTTGGTTTGACAAAACTTGTTTCACATCAACTTGGGAGGCAACCCGTGTTTTGAAAAATTTGTTCGTTCGGACTTAAATGCGATCGGTTGTCTAACAATGGCGGTCTCTTGTGGGACGAGCGGCTTCCTCAAGGTTGATGGTTTTGTAAACTTAGTGTTGACACTTTTCCTAAGGTTTTCTAAGCTCATTTTAAGGCAACAATAGCGAAAATCTTTTCACGAAGTTGAGCTTTAAGATCATCAATTTTGCTATCAAAGAGTTTGTTTGTTCCATTGACTTAGTTCTAGCTTCTTTGATAGAGTCACTTAGTTCTATGTGATGCCTTCTCAAAGACTCATTTTCCTTTAGTAATTTGGCCACTGCCGCTAATTCATCATTTCTCATTTAATATCATCAATAGCATTAACATCGAATTACTTGTAACCAAATTAGTTTTCACATGCATATCGAAATATGTTTCTTCAAATTGTTGATAGTCGAGTTTTGGCACGGTGAGCTTTTAAATTGTTTATTTCAAAAATTCACGAAATTCGGAAATTCGGATTTTACATGGTTTCTTAGTTTGAAAACTTTCCTCCTTTCTTTGTATTGCAATTTCAAGTGAAATGCAATGTTTTTCAAGTTTTGAGAATTTGTTTGAAAGTTCATCAAAATTCTTTTTATCAACCATATCATTAGTTTTGAAATTATTAGACTCAGCCTCAACCAAGGAACATTTATCAGAATCATGTTCAGCATTAAGATCAGTTTGTTTAGTTACATTAGCAGATACACTATGTTGAACAGTTAAGGGTACCTCATCACATGACACCTGGTCATTTGTCGGTCTGATATATGCATCCACATCATGTGTAACATGAGTCACTGAACTACTGGCTGTTTTAAGCGTATCTGTCTCTGAGCCTCTGTATTCAGCTACACCCGATCTTTCAACTGATACATTACCAGACTCATCACAACTATCTCTCAATTGCACATGACACTCATTCACGTTTTCATCCTTTTGTGCAGCTTCCTCAATGTACTTTTCCATATTATCCATGAGTTGGATAAATGTCTCAATGAATTCCTAAATTTCCATTCCAATATGTTTTTGAAGGAAATTCGGTCAAGTGTTGATCGTGTCTGTGAATATTCCCCAGCGATGAATGGTGAAATTGTTTGTAGATTACTTGAAGGCGACCTTTGGAACCATCCTTTTGAACCTTTCTATTGGTAAGTTGCGACTTTAAATGTTCTAAGTTCAACGACAAGCTTCTCGTCAATGTAGGTAAGTCTGGTGAAGAGCACTACATGTTCGATCCCAGTTGTGGATAATAGGCGTATGAGGTGCGGATGAAATAGTGATAGGGCTCAATGTTGCATTCCGTTTGCATGACATTCTGTAGCATTAGCATGTGCAATTCATTCTTATTGTACTCGAACATGAATATCTCACATCCTCATTGATTAATTCAAACATCTTTAATCGTTCGATGTAGCATTCATTATTATTGTTGTCCACAACATCATACAATTTAAGCATACGAAATCAACTTTGTCGATGAGAGTAAGACATGATGTGGTAGTATGCGGGATTTTACAAGTCTATGATTTAAACAGAAATAGAATCTTCGCGGGATTTTCTAAAATCAAGGCGAAACCGTGAGACAAGATTAATTAAGAAGGATTGTGTGAAATGAATTCTACGGATCTTGTGAGCGATAAAGAAGTACTTTTGTTTTCGAATCGAGTTTCCGATAACTAGCACGGTAGTTATATTCAATGAACCTCCCAAAAAAAATTCAATCCAATGTAATACTCAATCTCGGATAATCTAAGCTCAATAAAATCGTTTGACCAAGTATTATACCAAAAATTAACACAACATTCGTCCCTTTTTGTTAATAACAGGCCAATGAAATTTTCGGATTAGGAAGCCCAATTCACCTTTTATTTTTTTTACTAAACTAAAATCCCTATACCAATCCAATAAGAGCCCACCAAGATAATCTAAGCAACCCTAAAATTCGAACTATAAACTACTCCTAATCACTCACACTACCCTAATATCACTCTTACACACCTAACCCTAATCTCTCTAAAAAAGCAGTCAACAAAATATTCTCACCCTTTGTCTTGTCTTTTCCTCTCAATAGATTAACAATTAAAAGGTAAGCTGTTCCTTTGTTATTCTGTTGGAATCAAGTACCGAAACAAGATTACGGGTAGGATTTTAGTTTTTGTTATGTGATCGTTTTGTTTTTTCAATAAGCGAACAAAGAAATAATAAAGCGATTTGGTTTTGTTATCTTCTTTTAATCGATTCGAAGATTAAAGAGAGTTGATACTTCAAAAGGTCTATGATGATTTGATGTTCAAATAAAACTTTTAGATCTTTTAAAGATTGATATAAAGGTTGAGCGAATCGAGATCCTTTGTTTTACGCTTGTATTGTCCGTGAGATGATTGTTTGAAATGGTGAATTGGATTGTGTTTCGTTTACGAGTGCGAGAGAGATATGTTTAGGATTAGAGATTGATTGTTGTTTGATGTTGATGAAGGTTCGAATCTGGCCTTTTTTTTTTTTTTTAAATGAAAACACAAGTCGCTTTGCAAGTAAAAGCACAAGTCGCTATTCTTAAAAAGAGCACAAGTCGCTACTCTTAAAGAAGAGCACAAGTCGCTACTCTTAAAAAATAGCACAAGTCGCTACTCATAAAAAAGAGCACAAGTCACTACTCTTAAAGAAGAGCACAAGTCGCTTTGAAACAAAGGCTCAAGTCGCTATATTTTTTCCGGTAACGTTTTCCGACCAGCGTATTTATCACAGTTTTCCAGCAACTTTTTAACCACAAAAGAACAGAAAAAGAATGGTACAAAAACAGTTTTGGATAGAAAGATTTTGGACCTGTTGTGATTCAAACCCGGAATAAAAAACTGTTTTGGACCTTAGCCTTAAACACTGCTACTTTGGACACAACAACTGTTACAATATTTAATCAAATAAGTTTAACTAAACTTGTAAAAGAAAAGAAATAAGCTTAAAGATGAGAGAATAAGCACGAAAACAATCTAAAGCGAGATTAAATGAGATGGATACCACATGTTAGTCATAAGAAAACCAACAATAACCAAACTAAAAATCGAGCACACGATATCCAAGATCAAACCATGGCTCTTGATACCAATTGTAAGATATTGGTTATTGTTTTAATCAAAGAACATATATGAGGATTGAATCAAACAAGAAGATTTTAGAGAGAGAGATGGGTGGGATACTTTCTAGAGAGAAAGAGATGAGAGAAAAGAAAGTTGTATGATTAGAGAATGAAAGCACCAACCCTCTCCACATGTGGAGAGGGCTATTTATAGTTCTTACATATTCGCCACCTACGGTGTGGATCGGTATACATTGGGTAAAGACCGTCCGTCCTCCACGGTGTTGCTCTAAACTAACTAACTAACTAATAAATAACGTAATGTCTACGAGCTAACATATGCTAGAAAATAGTTGGGGTGACCGACACTTCATATGGAATTTCGATTCCTAACACATACACACAATCAAAGGAAGACATAATTAAATTAATGAAGTAAAACACTTATCTTGATGTAAGATAGGGTATGGAACCTAAAATCTTGTACAAAACTGACCTTGGTTCGGTTTAGGTTTTACTCAAAGGACTACACTCACGAAAACTAAAAATTCGGATTCTATATATAAGATTACACATGTGGCGGCGTCACCTTTAATTTGTGGCGTCGTCGGTCGCCGTTATTAGGGTTTCGTCTTGGCCACGTTATCATTGTGGCGTCACCTTATGTCCGTGACGCCGTAGCCTTGAGTCTCGGCGCCGTCTGGATCAAATCTAGGCCGTCTAGGCTGCGCCCTACTCTTTTAAAACTGATGCCGTCACGTGAAAATAAGCAATTTAGCTCTTGTATCGTCACAAAATATCTTCCGGCGGCGTCACGGTATAACTGGCCCGTCCCTTCGAGTTCAATGACCTAAGTGTCTCGATTCTTGACTTTGGCCATTTCTTCGTATATTCGCGCCTTTTCGTCCGAATAAGTGTCATTCAACATTTGCCTTCAAGATACCTAAAAGTGAAAAGGAGCGATATTAAGTAATAATGGATACAAAAGTGATCAAATAATGGCTTAAACGACCCTCAAAAGGTACATTTAGAACCTTATCAAATATCCTACACTTGGTATTTGCTTGTCCTCGAGCAAATGTGCTTTAACCAATCAATTTATAAGTTAGAGGTCATGAAGCATTAGTTTAGAGCGATCCACAACACATATAAGCCCATAAAAGTCATAACAAGCACGGAAATACATACTAGCACCTCATGGGGTGTTTGGATACTCGCATCTCTCGGTGTATATGAAATATAACAAGTTGGAAATGGAAGATAAACACTCATTAACGGTTCTAGTACATAGATCACCATAGGCTTAAGACTAGATCAAACCTCCATCGCTTTTGCGTAAGAACCTAGGAAAGACTATCCAAGAGGTCTTTTAAAGGGTTGTAATGTTAGGCTTCTGATAGGAAACAAAGGGTTTGGTGGGATAGGCTATTTAGTGGTGGCAAGTCAAAAATCTTTCGTTACAAGCATGCGAATAATGGCGTTGCTAAGCCAAGACTCGACACTCTAGACTTTAGATAACTGAAGCAAACAAACATAAATTAAAGATAGATGTAGGATGGTAGCCCGTATGTTTTTTTTTCACACTCTATTTGTTTTCTTTTCTCATTTTTTTTTCATACACTTTTACTCTACCATCCTCTACGATAACATCAAAATGATAGGGATTTTTAGGCACATCCCTACACTTGAGTTTTTATTACTCTAACACTAATTTGACCCGAATTGAAAAGATCAAAAATACTTGGCGCACATTATTACGCAAATAAAGGAAATTTGAATTTAACGTTCCCTTCCCGTCATTCTATAAAATTTAACTTTTCCCATGAGTCCCATGAGTCCCAAAACTGTGTACAAAGGATATGACTTGACTTAGCAACTTATGCAAGCAACTAGATAATTGAACTAAGGGTTTAGTGTGATAACAATAATGCACTAAAAGTGAGTGCATACAAGGTAGGCTAAGGCGATTTGGGTGTACATTTGGGGTGGATTGTAAAAATGCTCTTCATTGATATTCGGAAACCGAAACATCACGAGAACCGCGAAAAGGATAAGCTACGAGGGGTTAACTAGGGGTATCGTGTACTAAAGATGAGTACAACGCAAAGGTGTGGGGAATTCTTGAGCCGATGTGGAAGAAGTAATTATATTATGGGTATCAAACAAGGGTTATCCTAATGCCTCTTATCATTTAGTTATTCCTAACTACACAAGTGTAGTCTTACTAGCGATCTCGGGATGCATCACAAAACAAGTTCTAGAATCTATTATACTACGGTTTACACTCTAAGCATTAAAGATGAATGATGAGTGTGTAAATACTCATCATTTTGGGTCGATCTGAGCTAAAGCGTCTAAAATGCTCAAATGCATCAAAATCTGAAAATATTCCAAAATTGCATTTTATATGTTTCAAATGCAAAATGTTTAAAATCGAGATGAAAAATGAGCAAAGTTTGCATAATGGCGGTTCAGTCCCCAAGTTTCTAAAATTGTCAAAAATAGTCCACGAGTCAAAATTTCAAAGAAAAGCCACCAAAGGTCCTTTTAAAATCATAACTTGTCAAATTTAGTCCTTTGGTGAAAAATATAAAAGTTTGAAAATTACAAGTTTGGTCCTCCAACTTTGAAAATTAGCAAATTATTTTGGAAAATTAGAAAATGGCAAGTTTGGTCCTTGCACTTTTGAAGATTGTCACTTTAAGTCCTTGGAACATCTTTGATGAATTGGCTCTCAAGTCCCTCAATTTTGAATTTACATAAAGGACCATTGATTATTAAAGCCTTTAATTCCTTTTTGGCTGGTGAAACCTTGGACCCCATCAAATAACCATTTTGAACCCCCTTTAATAATCGCCCATCAACCCAAGTCAAGCGAATCCCTTTTCCTCTCACCACTGTGCATCCCTCCAACTTGCCTGCGCCCTCTCCAGGTCCTCGACCACTTTCCACCCCCTCGTCATCATGCTCACTACTTTTACCACCACATTAAATGCCACCCCCTAGTGCTAGTTTTGAACCCAACTGTCAAACCAATATTCCGCCAAAGCAGTTCAAGGGCCAAGATCTTTTCGGACATCCAATGGTCAAGAAAGGTGATGGGAAACACTCGAAGAGAGAGAAAAGACAAATGGTGTATAAAGCAGAGGAGAAGAAGCAAATTCTGAGCGGACTTAGTTAATTTTCTTAAAATGTATGTCGTTTATTAGTTTGTAATGTTTTAAATTGTTTTCGGTTGTGTTTTTAAACTTAATTGTATCAAACAAGAGTATTGAGTGTATTACAACTCTCTTAAATCTCAATTCAGGTTTAAGTTCATGTTTCCAATTTTCATATTCTTGTTGGATTTTTAATTTCAATCTCTGAATCCCAAGCTTCAATTAGCTTCTTTCCAAGTTAAAACAGTTTGTATCGACTTATAATAGCTTTTATAAGCTTGTGGTTAAGTGTTAAGCAATATTGAAACACGGTCAACAAAAGTCAACATGGAGCAAATCATTGCGAAATGGGAATGGGTTGATCGGGAATAAAAATGGGTTGATTTATAGTTAGTTGGGTTGAATAGGTTAGGTTAGTGGTCCTTATTACGGTTTGCAAGCCATTGTGGCTATGGATCTCTTGTAAGTGTTCTAATAATCTCAACGATAGCTTAAATTAGTAGCGATAGTCATTTCATTAAAGTAGTGGAATTTGTTGTCTCATTAGCTCTAATCTAGTATATTAAACTGTTTTGATGATTAGCATAAGCTACATTTGT
>CM040242.1:93695723-93747953 GCA_022545495.1 Chrysanthemum lavandulifolium | reverse complement strand
GAAAGTCGAAAATTAAATAGGAGAGAGAGTCGTTTGTGCATTATAAGTAGTAGTGATTAATGATGCTACCTAGCTGCACCCGAAAACCACTTACGTACGTATATCTAACTCAGTGCGATATCTTCATATTTCTTTCTGGCTTATCATTATCGTCATAAATCACTCATCCTTCAGCCGTTAATATACCTCAATAAACAATTAGACATACACATAAACTAGAAACACAATCATAGACTCACACATACAGGCAACGTAACATGAATGTATATCCTCATTCATGTTTATCTACGTTCAAGAAGTTTTAATGTTTGCTAGGATCCTCTACGTTTTATATAGTTATATTTTCAAAATATGATCTGTAACTTCGAAATGAATAACCCAATAAACGATAGTTTAATTAAGGGAAAATCGCATAAAAGTGTACCTAACTTATACCCAATTTCAATTTAAGGTACTCAACCTTTTTTTATCCTAATTTAGTGTACCAAACTTTTTTTTGATTGCAATGTAAGACTACTAGCGGGTTTCCAAGTCACTTAGCCGGTTACCAAAATTTCCGGCGACCTTTTCCGACCATTTTTATGTTGTGCCGAAATATTGTCTTGGTATTTATTCACAATGTTTTTATACGACCCAACTGCATAAAGATTCGTGTCATGTTCATTAGAAGCAACATGAACAATATGTTCTGTTAATGATATTGTATACTTTTAGAAGCAAGGGCAGCATGGCAACAAACAAGTTGACATAAGACCTCCTACAAATTGGTTGGACGATTTTGTACCTCCAACCGCCAACTCGATGTACTAATATCTTGTTGGAAATGTATATATTTACAAATACGTGAATGTCCGGATTCGAACTCGTTACCACGGGATTGCACACATTAGCGAATGAGAATTAAAGTTAAATAATTAATGTTAATGTTTACGATTAATTATTGCACATAAAGTCCATCTAACGATCGTTAAGTATTTAACGAAAAATAACTAACGACCGTTAAATGTAAAGAAAAGGACTTGTAGTGTAAAATCTTAATAAGGAAAAGATTCGGGTATCCCTTGGGGGCATGTACATGGCCAGCCATAGGGGGGTTTACACAAGCCCAAACCCTAACTTGTTCCCAAAGATTTGTATCCACTATATATACTGAGGCTAGGGTTTAGGGTTTTTCCATAACTTTGTGCATTGAATTAACCCTAGATCTCTCCTCCTTCTCTTACTAAGTTTCGCCAACCCTCTCCTAAGGGTGTTTTGGTTTTGTTTTTTCAAACAAGGACTTGTGTTAGATCTAGCAATCGCTGATTCATTGGTTAATTCGTGTACAAACCGTGGTTGTAAGACATTATTCTTACACCCAATTGGTTTGAGTTGTAAACAGTAAGTGACAACTCTTTAAACCACTTCTTTCGCTTTTGTTCAAGAGATCCGACATTCGCAAGAGGTATGTTACGCTTTTAATCCGCTTAATTATTTATTTGTTATGATCTTAAGTCTTCCGTTGTGTACTCTGTGGTGTCTACATGTTTTATTGTTATTCATGTATTATAAACTCAACAGTGGCATCACGAGCCTTGTATAACAAGTAATTAATTACTAAAACACATAAATAAAATAAACATGTTTGTGTTATTATTTGTATGCGTAGATCTAGGGTTTGCAAAACCTAAACCCTAATTTTTTAGGGGGGCGTTTTTTTGGTGCCCTAATTAGGGTTTTGTAAACTTGAGTTTTAATTGATTAGAAACCCTATGTTGCATGCAATTTTATGTGTATTATGAACTCGCTTAATTGCATTAATTGTTAAGTGTGATTTATATCCATGATAATTACATGCATGTTTTATCATGGATCTGCTTTTATTGTATGTTTTACTTGATTAAGTGATATACACTAAATATTTTGATAGATCTAAAATTGGGGAAGACCTCAATCATTATTATTAAATCAATTATGTGCTATGTGGTATGTGTTTGATTTCGATTTACGCAATCGATGAATCGATGCATGTGGCTCACCTTCTTGTAAACGGGTGAAAGTCTTAATTAAACATGTACATATTGACAGATCTAGAATTGATTATTAATAGGATTTATCAAAAAGGTTTGCATGTGGCTATTTGACATGCATGACTTATTTTTTGTTACGCATTTATTGTTTATTGGTTATTTTTAAATACTTGCTTGTTTGTTATGTGTAATAAGGGTATTTTACAAGAAAATAAACCGACCTAAACAATGGTGAAACATGTATTTTGCCGTAGTAATCATAATCGCTTAATTGATTGATTTTTGCACAAAGAGTTAGAACGGCTCACCCATTAATGACAAACGTGGATGGGTATAAGGAGTGTGACGATTAAATTGAAACCCTAAAGATGAGGGTTTTAATATGCTTCACACCGACCGATTCTCCGCTTGTTTGCAAGGCCTTAATGGAGCTACCAAGTATTCCTATATGTGTGCATAAAATCTTAAGGGTGAATTACTCTAATTTCTACGCGCCACTTTTGTGGTAATTATCCGAATAACTGGGTCTTATGACTCATGCAAGAGTAGGATATAGTGGTAATGAAGGTGATTCTTTAATTGGTTATCCAATACCTCGATTAAAGTTTGATGATGAAAAGCTTAAATCATTAAAACAAGCATATAAATGTTTTAATAAAACTATGCTACGAAGATGAATGCATGACATCTTTGTACATATTTGATTTGACATCAAAGTTATTACCCTTTAATTTGAGTTATATGCCATCCAAATAAACGGAAACACCTAAGATTACCTTTTATTTGCGCGAGAACTTGACTTAGATCATAATCAAAGGGTAAAATGTCCACGTGTCGTGAGAACGGGCATGGACGATTTTGCGCTTCTTAAGTTGGACAACTTAATTGAGTTAGGCGGTGAGAACCGGCATTCAAGGCATAAGATGGATAAAACATGTTTACATGGCAATTGAAATTGGCTATATGTAAATCCCATAAATCTAGGAATTGCAATTGAAATTGGCAAGTGAGCAAAAGCTCTACCATTTTGTATAAGGTTCATTACTAGCAAATCAACGACGGATGAGATTATGACATTGATCCTAGTTTTCAATAATAATTAATTGGTTATATGAATATGAACCTTGGGTATTTAATTGTTTATTGAAAAGGAAAATTATCAAAATACTAATTATGGTTTTTGAACTTTTTCTATAGATGGCTCATCAACCCGATAACACCATGAGCTTAATGAGTTCGCTTTCAAAGATATGATTGGAAGAGACAAGTCGACCGCCCTAATTTCAATGATTGGCATCATGCACTTAGGATCATCCTTCGTGTTGCCAAGACTTGATATTTTGACTACACCTCTGCCTAATGCTCCTCTCGATACGGCTACTGCTCTTGAACAAGAGGAGTACCGTGTTGCATATGAGAAGCACAATGATGTGGCGTGTCTTATGCTTTCGGGGATGTCTGGTCAATTGCAAAAACAATTTGAGCACTATCCGCCTATGAGCATGCTAGATGAACTCAAGCGTATGTTTGAGAAGCCACCGACAGCTGAACTGTATGAACTTATTGAAAAGGTTCATAGTTGCAAGCAAGAGGTTGGAAAATCTGTCTCCGACCATGTCCTTGAGATGAAACATCACTTGGACCAATTGGAGAAGCTCGGTTGCCAGGTTACTCGAACGATGTATGTGTCGGCCTCATCAATCACTCCCTTAATCAGAACGATTTGGTGATTTTGTCCGAATTTTAACATGCATCGCACGGGAAGACATGTTGAATGAGTTACATGCAATGCTTGTAGACTACGAGAAGAGATTGCCAAAGAAGGCTCCTACACCGCAGACTAGCAATACAAGGTGGTAGGTGAATAAGCCAAAGCCGCAAGCGATAAGAATGGGAAAGGAAAAGGAAAGGGAAACAAGTTGTCATCCCACCACTCCTAAGAAGAACCCCGCAAAGAAAAAGAGAATCCTAAGAAGGATTTAACTTGCCACCACTCTAACTCACTGTGTCACCGGAAGCTGAACTATCCAGTTTATCCGAATGAGTGTCTTCGTAATAAAAATAAGATGGTGCCTAGCTCATCGCCTATTTTTATGTTTGAATTATTTTCTTTCCTCATAGCAAAATTCTCGGATATATGATACTGTGATGTGGTACTACATCCGTAATACATCGCAGGACTTAGAGGAGCAAGGAAGTCGACCTATGGAGAGAGATACTTGTACGCTGGAAATGGAAAGCGTGCAGGTTGTCGGGCCATAGGGACTTTGATTTAGTATTGCCTTCGCTTAATTTTGAACTAAATAATAAGAAGAGCAAGTCTAACTATGACTCTTCTTATCTTTGGCATTGTCGCCTTGCCCATATAGGCAAGAAACGCATGGAAAAGCCGCAACACGATGGGCTTTACAAACGGTCGATGATGAATCATTTGACAAATGCGAGTCTTGCATAGCTGGAAGATGACAAGGAAACCTTTTCACCACAAGTGGAAAGGGCTTCGATCTACTTGGATTGATACACACCGATGTGTGTGGTCCACTTAGACATGTGTCAAAACGTGGTGCTACCTACTCTTAACCTTTACAGATGATTTCGATCGTTATGGTTATGTTTATTTAATTAAACATAAACATGAAGTCTTTGAAACATTTAAGGTTTTCAAAAGTGAAGTAGAATTACAACTTGGTAAGAAGATTAAAGCTCTTCGATCCGATAGAGGTGGTAGTATATAAGTCAAGAGTTCAAAGATTACTTAATCGAGTGTGGAATTATCCAAGAACTCACATCTCCTTATACTCCACAAAAAATGGTGTATCTCGAAAGGAGAAATCGACTTTACTTGACATGGTACGATCAATGTTTGAACTTACGACTCTTCCTTTTACTTTTGGGATTATGCCCTTGAAACCGCTATTCGCATTTTGAATATGGTTCCAACGGTAAGGTTGTTAAACTCCATATGAAATATGGATGTGAAAAGCTCCCAACTTTTCTTACTTAAAGGTCTGGGAAGTGAGGCGCTTGTTAAACGTGACTCACCGATAAGCTCCAAGCCGATCTCGTTAGTGTATCTTTGTAGGATACCCTAAGGAAACTATGGGTTACTACTTTACTACCCGGTGAGAATAAAGTCATCGTGGCTAGGTATGGAGATTTCCTTGAAAGGAATCTCATATCTCAAGAACTCGGTGGGAGAGTATATGATCCGAATATGATCAAGAAGATATAACACCTTCTCAAAATACTAGCCAACTTCAAGAAGAGCCCGAAAGCTTAGGCGCCTCCCGAAGTTGTTCCCATTCGAGGTCCGAAAAGACTATACGTGCACCTGACCGCCTATGTCTTAACATAGAGGTGGAGGAAAATATGGTCGGGGATCTTAATGAACCCGCCAACTATAAGGCTGCCATGGCTGATCCTGAAAAGGATAAATGGCAAATTGCTATGAATGGGGAAATGCAATCCATGAAAGATAATGATGTCTGGATTGAAGTTGACCTTCCTCCCAATGCTAAAGTCATTGGAAGTAAGTAGATCTTCAAAAAGAAAACTGACATGGATGACAATGTACACACCTACAAGGCTCGTCTAGTGGCTAAAGGTTTTACTCAAACCTATGGCATTGACTACGAGGAGACATTCTCTCCTGTAGCGGACATAAGAGCTATTAGGATTCTCATAGCTATAGCTGCACACTATGACTATGAGATTTGGCAAATGGATGTCAAAATCGCTTTCGAATGGTCTTCAGATGAAGACATCTATATGGCACAAAGGAGGGGTTTGTGAATCCATTATTTCTAACCGCTTATGCAAGCTTAAAAGGTCCATTTATGGTCAAGCAAGCATCAAGGCAATGGAATAAAGATTTGATGGAGAAATCAAAAGTTTTGGATTTACTCAGAATCTTGATGAGCCATGTGTATATCACAAAGCTAGCGGAGTCATGTTACTTTCCTTGTTATGTATGTCGATGACATATTAATCATAGGAAATCATATACCAAGTCCGAATGAGGTGAAAGCCTATCTTGTAAATGTTTCTCAAGAAGGACTTAGGGAAGCAACATACATACTTGGAATCAAGATCTACAGGATAGATCAAGGCGGCTAATTGGTTTAAGCCAAAGTCCTTACATTGACAAAATATTGAAGAGATTCAATATGCAAAATTCCAAGAAGGATTTTTGCCAATGCAAGTAAATCATGGTTTGAGCACCAAGGTCGGCTTCAACACCGCCGAGGTGGCGCGTGATGAAGAAAGTTCCTTATGCTTCTACCGAGGATCTATCATGTATGCGTGACGATGCACAAGGCCCGATGTGGTGTTCGCTCAAAACTTGACAAGTCGGTATCAACGAATTCGGGTGAAATTCATCGATCATTGTTAAACATATTCTCCAGTACCTTAGGGCTACAAGAGATATGTTCATAGTGTATGGAGGAAATCGTATGCGAATCGTTCATTACGGTGTTGTCGCGATGCATCCTGAAGTGTGACAAAGATGATACAAGTCTCGCATGTGTTACATATTTGTCATCAATGGAGGTGCTGGATTGGAAGAGCAAGAAATGTATAACCGATAAGGTTTTAAATGTACCTTTTGAGGGTCGTTTAAGCCCTTATTTGATCACTTTTGTATCCGTTATTACTTAATATCGTTCCTTTTCACTTTTTAGGTCTCTTCAAGGCAAATTGTCAGTAATGGCACTTATTTGGACGAAAAGGCACGGATATCTAAGAAAATGGCCAAAGTCAAGAATCGAGACACTCAAGTCTGCCGAAATACAAGGCGACGCCATCGCTTAATCTATGACGCCGCTTGAGCATTTTATGACAGACTGAAGCCAAATTTCTTATTTTCGTGACGATTGTGGGGCTTTAAAAGAGTAGGCCGTCAGAACTCGCACGGCCTAGATTTGATCCAGACGGCGTTAGAAGTCAAGAGGATGGCGTCACAAGCACAAGGTGACGCCACACAAGACCGATATGGCCAAGACGAAACCCTAATGACGGCGATCGACGGCGTCACAAATCATAAGACGCCGTCGCGATTGTAATATTATATAGAATCCAATTTTTCGCTTTAGTGTGTAGTCTTTAGGAGTAAAACCAAACCGAATCAAGGTCGTCTTGTACAAGATTTTAGGGTTCCAAACCTAACTTACATCAAGATAAGTGTTTTACTTCATTAATTCAATTATGTCTTCAATTATTTGTGTGTATGCTTGCATGTTCTCCATGTCCCATTAATTTACTTGTGTGTTTGCTTAGGGAATATGAAACCTAGTTGTTAATTATTGTTAGGTTGTCTCTTATCTTAATTGCAATTGGCTTAGGAGTGCGACTAGGCTATCGTTGTGTTTAATACTTGATAAATCTTTGATAGTTTATGAATGACTTAGTGGATTTCGTTTAATACATTTAAAGGTGACTTGAAGAGTTAGGAATGCACACCTTATGACCTTAGAAAACACAATGCGTTAAGAATAAGGACGGACAATTCAACCATCAATAGAGATAATTAAGGAGTAATAAAACCTAAGTGAACACATCTTTAAACTATCATACGAGCACACAATAATTAGACATAGACTACATACACCTTAGATTAGATAATTAGGTAAGTAGAGTAATCGGTAGAAATACCAACCCCAAATCCAAACCCCGAGATTCGTACCTTTCCATTTTCTAAAAACATAAAAGATAAAAATAATCTTCCTCAACCCCAACCTTAGCGTAGTAACTTCTCACTAGCATTCCTATTCCCTAGAGAACGATATCAATACCCATGGCTTACCCTAATACTACACTACAACGATTAGGTTCACGCCTAGGTGTTATAAAACTTTCGAAGAAAATGAAGTTCCTTTGACCCCGAACGAGGCGTGTAGCGTTATCAAGTTTTTGGCGCCGTTGCCGGGGAATAGAATAGCTAGTTAGTAGTTCACCTCGTTTAGGTTTCTTTGCTTGATTCCTATCATGTAAAATTTTCTCATTTTTAGCTTTCTCGTAGTCTATCCCCCTTCTTCGTGACCTTTGTTCGTAACCCCATCACTTTTCATCATGGAAGGTGATGACCCACCAAACAATAATTCCCCATCAAACAAATACCCACCACTCGATCCAACTTTTGCCAACCAACCCGAGCTCGCATTGTTAGTGAAATTGAGAACTTAAGAAACTAAATAGGATAATTGAAAGTGCACTCGAAAAGCCCTTGAGGAATCCACTGGTACCCTAGATAGTGATTCAACCTCAAGTGATTCGGAAGATGAAATTGTGGAAGGAGATTATAAGGTTTTGGAAATTATGGATGGAAGCAAGGAGGAGGAGGAACTTAGGAGTATTTCGATTCATACTCTAATGGAAGGAAATTGCTTATCACTATAATGTAGTTAACTTTCCACGACCACCCTTCGACCCATGCATAAAAAGTGGTAACCTAAAATATCAAGATACCGTGCATGATTGGATACTTATATAGGATCACACTTACATAGATTATAAGGCACCTATGAACATAATGTCTAGGCTTTACTACAATTGGATCATGAATGAAAAGTTAGACCTATGAGGATCCCTTTTACCCTAGGAAGGTGAGTAACTATGTCGGGAGGGTTAAAGGATTACATGTCTTCGAGGAAACTTCACATATAGGTGCGATTTCATGATCCTAGAAAATATTAAGGGCATTATCGATGGAGTTCTAGGAGATGTGATACTTGGGAGACCATTTATTGAAGAGTCTATGATGGTTTATGATCAAGAGGAAGGAATAGTCAAATTTCAAACGGGACCGAATGTGTTAAGTATATAATGCCCTACAAAAATAAGAAGTTTGAGGTATTGATGATCTTGATGTGACAAGATACCGGCCTTTGAAGTTGATTGGGAAGACAAGATTCGCTATACCGCTTGTCTAGAGTTGGGCCCTGAATACATTCGTGATGAAAATAGAGTTGAGATAATAGAATGGGCCTCTAAGAGAAGAAAAACGTAAGGGCACGACTACGAGTCTAGCTACAAGACTCTTAAATAAAGAAAAGCGCTTCGTGGGAGGCAACCCATGCTTAATTGTTTGCTTGTTAGTGTCATATATCTTTTATTGATCGTTTATTCTCATGTTTAAATTTGTAAAAATGCTTTATTTTGTTTTTAACCTCGTCTTAATTGCATATAAAGGTATTTTACATAAAGGATAAGTGTAGGGAGGATTACACACGTTTTCAAAAGAAACGTAAACATGAGAATAGCAATTAATTAAAAGATATATATATGTGTTTGTTCGAGTCAAATGCTTGTATCGAGTCATAATGGATGTTTTGCGAAATTTTCCGATTCTAAAGATGTAAATTTTCCAAAATCGCACCGCTTTTGTCAGATAACCGACGGGTCAGATCGCAACCCGACGGAGTCGGGAAGGAGTAAAAACAACATTACTTTTTTCTCGCTTTCTAAGCTACTTATATATTTTTGGAATTTTCCAGTCTTAATTTTCCGTAAATTCAGAAACATCTATTCCACAAGCATTATATCCTAGTTTAGTAGAGTCTTATATATATTATTACCGCCGATTTTACGCCAAGGTTTCGCTTTGTTTTCTTCAAATGTGCGTGTTTTATTTATCAAGAAGAAACAAAAGATTGGAAGGAGCTTTTCACGCATACATTTTTCTTGGAAAGGATTTAACCACTACTCACACACGGATCCTACCGAAATGATCGGGGAGTATTAGTTTTTCGCTTTTAATTACCTTCCATTATCATAACTTTGATATTTTCGGGAACATTGGGGACAATGTTCGGTTTAAGTGTAGGGAGGGAAAATAAACGGAACTTAGAAACTATGCTTATCCTGATTATTTGCTTTGTCCAATTGTATTTGTGTAATAAACCATGAGAAAATGTCTGTTAGGGTAATTTTGGCACCAAATTTAAATTTTTTCATGACATATAGGAGTGGGCCATTAGTCTTAACAAAAGCGTCTTACGGATAGGAAGTTGCATGACTAGCACAAAACCCTTTACCACCCAAATTCCACCCAAAATGCGAGGATCACCCTTAGATTAGTAGGAATTAAAGCATTCATCTTTAATGCTTAGAGTGTGAACCGTAGTATAATAGATTCTAGAACTTGTTTTGTGATGCATCCCGAGATCGCTAGTAAGACTACACTTGTGTAGTTAGGAATAACTAAATGATAAGAGGCATTAGGATAACCCTTGTTTGATACCCGTAATATAATTACTTCTTCCACATCGGTTGAGTAATTCCCCACACCTTTGCGTTGTACTCATCTTTAGTACACGATACCCTAGTTAACCCTCGAGCCTATCCTTTTCGCGGTTCTCGTGATGTTTCGGTTTTTTCGAATATCAATGAAGAGCATTGTTTACACCCACCCCAAATATACACCCAAATCGCTTTAGCTTACCTTGTATGCACTCACTTTAGTGCATTATTGTTATCACCCTAAACCCTTAGTTCCATTATCTAGTTGCTTGCATGAGTTGCTAAGTCGAGTCATATCTTTTGTACACGCTTTGGGACGATTGGGACTCATGGGAAAAGTTAAAGTTTAATGACCGGAAGGGAACATTAAATTCCTTATTTGCGTAATAACGCACCCCAAGTGTTTTGATCTTTTCAATTCGGGTCAAATTAGTGTTAGAGAAATAAAACTCAAGTGTAGGATGTGCCTATAAATCCCTATCATTTTGATGTTACCGTGAAGGATGGTAGAGTAAAAGTGTATGAAAAAAACGACGGCTACCATCCTACATCTATCCTTTAAATTTATGTTTGTTTGTTTCAGTTATCTAGAGTTTAGAGTGTCGAGTCTTGGCTTAGCATCGCCATTCTTCGATGCTTGTAACATAAGAGATTTTTGACTTGCCACCACTAAATAGCCTATCCCACCAAACCCTTTGTTTCCCTACCGTAGCCTAACATTACAACCCTTTAAAGACCTCTTTGATAGTCTTTCCTAGTGCTACGCCAAAGCGATGGAGGTTTGATCTATTCTCAAGCCTATGGTAATCTATGTACTAGGACCGGTTAATGAGTGTTTATCTTTAATTTCCAACTTGTTATATTTCATAAACACCCGAGAGAGATGTGAGTATCCAAACACCCCATGTGAGGTGCTAGTATGTAATTTCCATGCTTGTTATAACTTTTGCGGGGCTTATATGTGTTGTGGACTGTTTTAAACCAATGCTTCATGACCCCTAACATATAAATTAATTGGCTAAAAGCACATTTGCTTGAGGACAAGCAAATACCAAGTGTAGGGATATTTGATAAGGTTTTAAATGTACCTTTTAAGGGTCGTTTAAGCCCTTATTTGATCATTTTGTATCCGTTATTACTTAATATCGCTCCTTTTCACTTTTAGGTCTCTTGAAGGCAAATTGTCAGAATGACACTTATTTGGACGAAAAGGCACGGATATATGAAGAAAAGGGCCAAAGTCAAGAATCGAGACAATCAAGTCACGAATATAGGTGACGGCACATCGCTAATCATGACGCGTCGGAGCATTTTGTGATGACACGAAGCCAAATTTATTATTTTCAAGTGACGGTGCGGGCT
The DNA here is from genome assembly GCA_022545495.1 of Chrysanthemum lavandulifolium. NCBI lineage: Eukaryota > Viridiplantae > Streptophyta > Magnoliopsida > Asterales > Asteraceae > Chrysanthemum > Chrysanthemum lavandulifolium. The sequence goes on along the minus strand of CM040242.1, from coordinate 93,736,344 downwards.
TTAAAAGAGTAGGTCGTCGCAACTCGCACGGCCTAGATTTGATCCGCACGGCGCCGAAGTCAAGAGGACGGCACAAGCATGAGTGTGACGCCACAAGACTAACGCGCCAAGACGAAACCCTAACGACGGCGACCGACCGGCGCCACAAATCATAAGGTGACGCTGTCGCATTGTAATATTATATATAGAATCCGAATTTTTCGCTTTAGTGTGTAGTCTTTTGGAGTAAAACCTAAACCGAATCAAGGTCGTTTTGTACAAGATTTTAGGGTTCCAAACCCTAACATACATCAAGATAAGTGTTTTACTTCATTAATTCAATTATGTCTTCAATTATTTGTGTGTATGCTTGCATGTGTTCCATGTCCGGCTAATTTACTTGTGTGTTTGCTTAGGGAATATGAAACCTAGTTGTTAATTATTGTTAGGTTGTCTCTTATCTTAATTATAATTGGCTTAGGAGTGCGACTAGGCTATCGTTGTGTTTAATACTTGATAAATCTTTGATAGTTTATGAATGACTTAGTGGATTTCGTTTACTACATTTAAAGGTGACTTCAAAGAGTTAGGGAATGCATACCTTACGACCTTAGAAAATACAACGCGTTAAGAATAAGGACGTGACAATTCAACCATCAATAGGAGATAATTAAGGAGTAATAAAACCTAAGTGAACACATCTTTAAACTATCATACGAGCACACAATAATTAGACATAGACTACATACACCTTAGATTAGATAATTAGATAAGTAGAGTAATCGGTGAAATACCAACCCCAAATCCAAACCCCGAGATTCGTACCTTTCCATTTTCTAAAAACATAAAAAGATAAAAATAATCTTCCTCAACCCCAACCTTAGCGTAGTAAATTCTCACTAGCATTCCTATTCCCTGAGAACGATATCAATACCCGTGCTTACCCTAATACTACACTACAACGATTAGGTTCATCGCTGGGTGTTATAAAACTTGCTCAAGAAAAGGAAGATCCTTTGACCCCGAACGACGCGTGTAGCGTTATCAACAACACTTGCGATATGCCGCTACATGTAGTGAGTACATAGCGGTGTCCGAGGTCGCCATGGAAGTCGCTTGGATAAGGAAGTTTATTTTGGGGCTTGGTGTTATCTGTCAATTGAAAATCCTATTAAAGTATATTGTGACAATTCTGCTTGCAATTACTTTTGCCCATGAACCCAGAGTCATGAAAGGCACCGACACTATCCTAGACAATATCACTATGTTCGAGAACAAGTCAAGATAGGTGAAATTGAGTTGCTCAAATTTCACACAGATGATAACCCAGCGATCCTTTAACGAAGGCCTTACTGTGTGAAAAACTTAATCATTTGTCGATAAGTTTGGACTTCGTTTAGCTAGTAGTTTCATGCTCATCTGTGACTAAGTATTTTAGATAAAAGGATATTGTAAACATTATTATTGAAATGAAATGAAGTATTTTGTTATGTTTATTATTCATTTATTATGATGTTATCCTATATTTGCATGTTTAAATCCTTGAATAACTTAAGTTATTCTAAATAGTCCATTGTCAATCAATAACATGGGAATGATATTGAATTAAGACAAATATGAGTATTAAATAGAATATAATTGAAAGTATATTGATGCGTAGCATGACTAATTTCAGATGATATTCAATGAATCGAGTATAGGACTTATCCCACTCACATGATGATACTTTATGGATCTTTGTCATTAAGTATATCATGGATATTTATCCTCCCGACTTGAGATACCGTAGATATGTCATGGATGTAGTGCATTTTGTGAAGCAATCTAACGCTATACGTGAATCGTAGTTATAAGGGTTGTTTTCGGAATGTTGCGAAATTTATGATTTACGCCAGTCAAACGGATTTGTTTCCTTCAAATTTATTTTGAAGTATATCACTTGGGCCCTAGTAGGTTGTTAAGATGTTTGCATGGCCATGCTCAAGGTCTTCGAATATGTTCAAGATTTGGTAATCTTGATCAATCACATAAAGCGAGAAATGTAATAGTTAATTAAGAAATGAGTGAAACCATATTCTTATTAACATGGTATTAGAAACAAAAGGATGAATATGATGATGAATCATAGAAACTTGGTTTTCTCCAGAAACCATATACGAGTTGTACCGGGCATTGGCGTGTTGCTAGACGCTAACCATTTCATTTCACGCTTTGTAAACATATCCAGTGGAGTCGTTGGAAATGTATATATTTACAACACGCGAATGTCCGGATTCGAACTCGTGACCACCGGATTGCACACATTAGCGAATGAGAATTAAAGCTAAATAATTAATGTTAATGTTTACGATTAATTATTGCACATAAAGTCCATCTAACGATCGTTAAGTATTTAACGGAAAATAACTAACGACCGTTAAATGTAAAGAGAAGGACTTGTAGTGTAAAATCTTAATAAGGAAAATATTCGGGTATCCCTTGGGGGCATGTACATGGCCGGCCATAGGGGGGTTTACACAAGCCGAAACCCTAACTTGTTCCCAAAGATTTGTATCCACTATATATACAGAGGCTAAGGTTTAGGGTTTTTCATAACTTTGCTGCATTGAATTAACCCTGATATCTCTCTCCTTCTCTTGCTAAGTTTCGCCGAACCCCTCCTAAGGGTGTTTTGGTTTTGTTTTTCATAAAACAAGGACTTTGTGTTAGATCTAGCAATCGCTGATTCATTGGTTAATCGTGTGTACAAAACTCTGGTCAGAAGACATTATTCTTACACCTAATTGGTTTGAGTTGTAGAAACAGTAGAAAGACAACTCTTTAAACCACTTCTTCGCTTTGTTCAAAAGATCCGACATTCGCAAGAGGTATGTTACGCTTTTAATTCGATTAATTATTTATTTGTTATGATCTTAAGCCTTCCACGCAGACTCTTCATGGTGTCTACATGTTTTATTGTTATTCATGTATTATAAACTCAACATATCTGTCCCCAGATTCAAGATGGTGGCTTCAGTTTCAGCCCATTTGGAAAAAAACGATGAAGATCTTGCCTCTTTAGGGGGTTCAAAGCTTTTTGAAGTCAAATGGCTCATGTTTGAATTCAGTTTATTAATGTGATATATTTGGATTTGGTGAAAACCTCAATCAACAACACTTTGACCTATAATGTTCTAACGCCCATTATTGTTTTCAGCCCATTAGGTGGTGATAGATGGTGGTTGTGGTGATAAATGAAGGTATTGGTGGTGGGTTATGGTGGTGGTGGTGATAAATGAAGGTGGTGGTGGTGGGTCATCTAAAAGGTCATTTAAAATTTAGTAACCGGCTAAGTGACTTTAAACCCGCTAGTGGTTTTATATCTAATCAAAAAAAAAGTTTAGACATTAAATTGGGATAAAAAGTTAGACCTTAAATGAAATCGGGTATAAAATGACACTTTTACGCGATTCACTTTAATTAACACAATATAAAATAAATATTCTATGTTTTTTTTTTTTTTTTTTTTTAATCGAGGAATGTGAAATAATATGGTATGATTTTCTCTTGAAAGCAAATATGAGAATTTATAAACAGTCAGAAATAATTAATAGAAATGTATTAAACTAGATAAACTCATGTCATGTGGGAAGTGGGAACATGGTGTTAGGGGCAAAAAGACATGTAAACCCTATAAACCATGAGAGATAGGAAGGTTTAGTAGACAAATATGGCTGCTTTTTCTGGCCTACAAACACACATATACACATTGTTTGTAACTGTGTGAATTATGTGCATGAGACAAAGCCATGTGAATAGTGAAATGACACAAAGGTGCCTCTTCTTCAATGCTCTTCATAATCAATACTTCGCCAGGGCTATGTTATTTGTGATTCTAGCTTTTGAACCCTAAAAACAAAGTGTGCTGAGGTGTTTGGGAATGCTTGTTCAAATTGTGCTCTATTATGGCATATAATTTCACTACTTGAAGACATACAAATTTACTATGAATTATACTTGCAAACTTGTAAGTGTAGAGGGTGTCATCCGGCAAACATTGGCGGGACCGCTTCTTTCATGCATGGAACCACACCTTGATTCAAGGGAAATAGGAGGGGACCACAGAAAAGGTAAGTTATGCGGGACTCAATTGCCGATTGAAAAAGGAGAGAGACAAGAAAAAGGAGAGAGACAAGAGTGAAAAAGTATTATTTTATTGTATTGTGTGTATATTTGTGTTTTGAGGGTATTTTTAAATGATAAAAAATAAAAATAAAAAATTATGGAAAAGAGAGAATGTGTTGCAATAGTTGAGGGAATGTTGAAGGAAAATATTTTGGAGAGAGAAAAAGTTGACGTGAAGATGACGCGGCAAAGAAAAACTCATTACCACACCCTTCACCCTAAAAGACCAAACATGATATACTTAACCTAAAGCATATCCATGTGATCTTTCATGAACCTTTTTTTGCCACCTTCAAGATGTCTATATATATTGAAGTTCGAACATAAGATCCCTTGCGAGTAAATCATGATGCCACTAGGTTATAATTCAACGATAGATATAAAGATATCACTAAAGTTATTATAAGAATTCTTTACCAAAAGGGCAAATAGCACAAAAGTGTACCTAACTCATACTCAATTTCAATTTAAGGTACTCAACTTTTTTTTTCTCAATATAACGTAATCGAACTTTTTTTAACAGAATGTTAGACGACGATAGTGCTACTGCGCTACCACCACCATACTTCATCTTCTCCGACCAAATTCCGGCCAACTTCCGACCAGTTTTTTTTAATAACATGTTTTCACTTTTGGTGTTCATAACTTTTTGTTCGCTATAATTTGGATGCAGTTTGGGCCATACATCAATAACACTAGATATTAGGACTATATCATTTTTCATGTTTTTTTATGATTTCATTGCCCTTTAGTAAAAGTAGGCCCTTTAGTAAAAGTAGTATTCCGTATCTTGTAGTAGATCTCCTACGAGGCTAGCATTATATGAATCTGTGATACATGCATGTTCATTATCATAAAATGGAAGTCTTTTTCCGGTATTTCCTTAAGGTAACAGGGGTATTGCTCGATTAAGGTAGTGCCTGTGGTGTGAGTTGGTAGCTGACAGCAGAACACAGCTAAGGATCAGGTTCTACTATTTAAGGGCGTAGGTTTGTTAATCCAAGATGGTTTGTTAGATGTCTTGGGCGAATTTTTATTATCATCAATTTTATTATAATTCTAAAATCATTTCTGCTTAGATGTCTTGACAGTGTTTGTGTTTATGAACACAAAGTGAAAAATGTGATTGAAAAAAAAGCTAGCCGGAAGTTGGCCGGAATTTAGTCGGAGAAGATAAAGTACGATGGTGGTGACCTGTAACCTATAAATCGTCTAACATCAGAACTAAAAAGTTTGAGACATTAAATTCGAGAGAAAAAAGAAAGACTTAAATTGAAATTGATCATAAGTTGGGTAAACTTTTGTGCGATTTGCCCTTACCAAAATGTATGTTATAAAGTGGCACTAGTATTGCTCAAATATATCTATATCTATACTACTTATAATGCACGAAGACATCTCACTCTTAATTTTAAGACGCATAAAGAAATTAAGCATGGTTTACAACACTTTAATGCATCCAATTTTCTAATTACAACAAAGTAAGATATTGACAACAAAATAAAGTGTGGTGTATTTTAACACCAAAATTCTATCAAACAAAATTAATGCTTTATTAAAAACACCTTCACCAAAAATTACAACCATTTAAGACAATGACAATAACCGCAACCAATTTTCAGATTTACAACAAAATAAGCGTGATGTAATTTTAGACTTATTTTTGACTTACAACATTAACGCTTATTAAAGTGGTCAATGTTATTAATAACTATAATGACTACTACTTACAAGAAAAGAAACATAGTGTACAACACTTTAACGCATTGCATAATTTACAGACGTCTGAGAAGAAGATAGTGTACAATAAAAACACCACATTAATGTTATTTTATGTAATAATTATTTAACCGGTCAATAAAATTAATACGCTTATTAAAACACCTCTTACATAAGAATACAAATTATCAAGATATCAGAAACCAAATTAAACACAATTCCTGCATTAAATTTCACTACTACAAATAATAAAGCACATTATCTAAATATTCAAGCTCGAACGCAGCATCTGCCAATGTTAGCTGAGCTCGAACGGAGCGGACTAACGCTCGAGCCCGAGCAGACACGGCCAGATCCAGGTTCGAACCCGAACGAGCACGGCTATCTGAAATTCTTGATATCGGTAAATTTATTGTTAAAAGAACATAATAAACTAAAATACATTATTCATCGAATTTTTTATTTCGCAGATCCGTCACGCAACGCTACGGTACCCCGCTAGTTATCTATTGATAGAAACCTAAAGTGTTGGTCGTAAACTATTCGAGTAAAGATAAAAGTTAAGTAACGACTAAAGAGGCCATGTTCCGATGGTGATCTCAATGTGTGAGAAGCTTTTGAGTCAAATAGTTGTGGGTTCAAATTCTATTTAGGATGTATGATATTGATTGTTGTATAAAAATTGTGAGATAGTTAATTGCCGTTCTAAAAATAATAATAATAATAATAATAACGGCAATTTTTGTTAGAATTAGCAAGAAGCTAGAAACAAATTACAAAATGGATGAAAGAATCAAACTATCCAATTCATAGAAGCATTCTTAAGTCTATTCGAGATCCAAACAAAAGAGTAGAGCTTCATGTCATTGAAAATAAGCACTTTTCGTGGTTGCTTGGAGGAGAAGACAACGTTGTTCCTGATTCATATATGTGATGTGGTTTTGTTATATGACCTATTTCTTAGTTTGATTCTGGTTATTGGGAAAATTTATAATGAGAAAAGTTATTGAAATGAGAAGAGTGAGAAAAAACTGTAGCTACAAAATTCAAATAAAAAAAAGAAATAATTGGTAGATGCATTTATTTTTATAAATACATTTATGATTAGTGGTTATGATTCATTCTCATGTTAATTATATTTATCATTACTCGAATTAAACATCTTTTAGGAAGATCATCACTAGATGCTTGCGTTAATTAGTTCTAGAAGATGTAAATTATTAATAAACTTACATTCAACAATAGACGCATGCATATGTTGAATGCGAATAACGAGTGAGTTAGAATACACGGGAAGTTTTATTTCTTGATTATGCTTTATTTAGGTTTCAACGAGTGTGGAAACCCGCACGACGCAATGGGATTGCTTCAAAGCGACTTACTAGAAATGACACTTAAACTTTTGGGACTATTTTCGCTAAATTGCTATAGATAGCAATTAACGCTAAAGCGACTTACTTTGCAACCACATTTAAACCTCAAGGACTGTTTTGCCAAGTTGTGAAACTTTGCATATAATGTTTGGACTAACTTCATAAAGACCACTTAAACCCTCGCGGACTGTTTTTGCCAAATCGGTAAACTTTCAATTAATGCATGTGTGTTTGCAAAGGCATGTACGCCTTTTAGTATATAAAAGAGAATAGGACAATCATATGTTCGTATAATTAATCCATATTTTTATCTATAAAAAATGATAAATTTTGACGAGACGTTTACAATAACCACAGTATTTACATAAAAAATAACTGTAATAAACTCATTTAAATAGAATGAATTTACTGCGAGAGTGCAAGTATATCAGAGACACCATCATTTTCTTGGTTTTCCAACGTTGATAAATTGCATTGATCAAGTTTCAAGAAATATTAACATTCCAATTGGTGCTCAAATTTCACTCCAAAGTATCGTAGTAATCCATTTTGTAAAAAAAAAAAAAAAAAAAAAAAAAAAAAAAAAATGTATCGTACACAATAATTCATCATTTCATTCATGGGGATTTGATTTTGTGAACCAATGTGTTAATAAAGCAAAAAGAAAAATACTCGATACCGAGTATCTATAACTTTAATAGCTTAATCAAGTGATAATGTCAATTAGAAAATATGTCTTTTCCCATAAAATTGTGCAAATACAATAACAGTTGTAGTACCTTTTTAATTTGGGCATTTGATGATAAAGTTGTAAATGAGTCGAGTTTTTATTGACTAGCTCGAGCTTGAACTCAACTCAAGCTCTTTTGAGATGCATTTTATCGAGTTTCGAGCTCGGTTTCAAAATACTAGCCTTAAATATTAACGAGGCGAGCTTATACAGACTCGACGACTTTAGTTATTATTGAGCTTTTAAACGATGCATGTGATTCTTTTACATATGGTGTATACTTTATGGAGCTTGTATGTAGACAGACTAAGTGTAAATACGTATTTATAAATATTTCATGAGCCGAATTCAAGCAAATTTCAAATATTTTCTTATATTTAAATTTTAGTTGAAAAAAAACTTATTACTATTAAAACAGATCGAGGTTTTTAAGTTGAGCTCAAGCCGGATTTAAAATTTTAAACCAAGCTCGAGCTTCTTTCATGAAAGCTCGATGTACTATCGAGTCGAGCTAGAGCCGAGCATAGTATTGACTCTGATCAGCTCCTTATTACAATAAGAATTGGAATTGCTTGCAAACTAAGCATACTGCCTTGATAGACTCCTGTCACAAAATTCTTTCATCGTTTTAAAATAGCATTTGATAGACCCCTTGTCACAAAAGAAATCAACAAGAGGAACTACCGGAAGTTCACCATCTTTCTTTCTTCAAGCCATGCTCTTAACCGCAAAATATATTTAATTTCAAAATAACGAAAGTAGACCGGAAATATAAAAATAAAAGCATTTGCGTGATGTTAGATGTTTATAAGATAAAATAAATAAAAAGATAAAAACCAAATATTTGATCCCAGCTGCCATATTATCTAGGTATAATAGGTTTTAAGATTATTTAATTTATCTCATTGAAAAGGAAAACCCTAATTATTAACTTCATTTAATATCACATCATCTTCAACTCTCTCGATTGTCGACATTAAATTAAAACCTTGCATAATATGTCTGAATTTCATTTATGATCAATAATTTCATCTAGTACGTCCATCAACACTATCCAAGAGATTTTTTCATCTAATAATAAACATTCTCTCCCCAACCATTTATGTAAACTCATACCAACAATAGATTTTTAGTGGCAAAAGCTTTTGACAAAGTTTAGGCTAGCATACCTAACAAAGCTTAGGCTAGCCTTACACAAAGTTTTACATAAAGCTGTACACATCTGTAGCTAACTATTCATCATACCAATCTCATACAACACATAAACCAAACAATCTTGCCGACCAAATTCAACCTTTCCCACTCGAAAAAATATAGGAGGAAACACATCGAACTCGATACAAACAACATAGTTTCTTTATCAAAGCGGGCCGTAGTAGTAAAGACTAAGCAAGGCTTAAACCGAGCATTATTAATGATCATATGCTCGGATCTTCTTTCCGGCTTCTTTTTCGCCGTACCTTCGGCTAGCTTTCATCAACGGAACCGATCGGTGATTGTTTGCGTGATTTTAAATAAAAAACGGCTAGAATAGTTAAGGCTCCAACGGATAGATTTTTTAAAAGAAATAAACTTCATACCAAATCGGGATGTTTGCCGATTTGGTGTTATCTCCATCCATGCCGCTTGAAACCGAAATGAGGCACTACTCACACCGCATTCGGTATGGAGCATGCGAATGCCATACCGAGTCCACGCCACCACCCTAATAAGTTATAAGCGATACCGCTTAATAGGCGCTTAACATATATTCAATTATTCCGTTTTGTTGTAATACACCGTACATTACATCTAAGATTTTTCAGACAAAAGAAAAGATATGTAATCGATCTCAAAGCTGGCACGATTAATTAACATGATTTTAGTACTATAAATCTCAAACTATATGTCCCAAAAATTACACAGTCATATTTTATTTTATTTTTAAGCTGAGACAATTTATGAAGACCGGCTCCAAAAGGAAGACGAAAAAGATAAAGGGAAACAAAGAAGAAAAAAAAAACACGATAACATCAAGAACAAGACTACAACAACTAGCTATTACTATGTGGGAGGGGGTGGAGCTATGTGAGGACCAGGAAAGGTCTCGGCACCCTTAGGCCTAAGCCCGTTAATATATTTTTTCGCGATTTCATGTGTTAAAAAAAATCATATATATCGGCCCTTCCATCTAACGTTTTCTCGAAAAAAAATTCTTGACCCTCCCACGAAATTTTTCTAGCTCCGCCATCAGATGTGGGTGAACATATTGGTAGGTCTAGTAATCCAACAATTCCAATAACAAGTTTCAAGACATATCGGGAAACAATCCACAACTTAGATAAACGTTGAATTGATGGGAAAAGTCATCATCTTTGATGCCTAAAATCGACTGCTCATTGGCATTGAGCCATTCATCACTTTATTTCTCCACTTTCATATCGCCCCAAGAGGGTAATGAAAAACCGCATGTAAGGCCTTATTAGTTTGATGCCAGACAAATCTACCAATCCTCTCTAAAGCAATATATGATATAGTGAACGAAGGAAACATAACAGGGGGCACAAAACACCACCAACTCCTAACTTTCCTCCATACCAGAAGAATTTGGGGCAATTAAACAAACAATGATCCAAGTCTTCCACAACATTATCACAATAACTAAATAAATTGGAAAGGATAGACATACCACATAAGGAAATATTCCAAATGCATATATTGACTTAGCGGGTGATCCAAGAGTTCCGTATGTAATGTACACCAAGATTGTAATCCAAAAGGAGATTGTTTTGGATTAGAACTGAGAGAGTTTAACTTTGAAACTTCCTGAGGTGTCACCAGACCATACCATTTGTCAAGACCCTTTATCAAAAAGTTGAAGATTACCAATACAATTTAAAAGGAAGTTGAGGTCATTCACTATTCTACCGCGAGGAGGTATTCGCCACTCGAATTCCATCCTCAATAACCATCAGCAAGTCGCCGACGTATATTAACTTCACAGTCTTGATAAATTTCCAAGGCATATAGTCTAGGGAAGATATCCATAAGCCGATCTCCCTAGGGGTCCTTTCAAAAAGATATATTTAAGCCCATTCACGACTTTTAGAGTAAACCGGTTATTGAAATCGGGAACAACAACTTCGTATATTCAGTAGCCTTTAAGATGTCACACCATACACTTTTACTAGATCATTAAATAAAAAAATAAAAAAATGACGTGAGCGGTGAATAGATAAAAAAACTTCAAAAAGTACATGGTAATAAAAATTACGATGGGCAGATTTGAGACAAAATTTGTAAGTTCATAACCAAAATTGGAACACTTTTTAGTTCAGACACTTAGACATGACATGGTGATAAGTATGTGACTATTTTATAACCTAAGCCCATACATGTGTTAATATGTCTTGCCAGATTGAATCAATTTGAATCCTTTTAGTAAGTTACAAGTATCATATACAATTTTTTTTTTATTTTGTTTCTTTTTTATAAAAGCGTTTTTAAAGAAGCGCCTTATTTTTTCACAAACTAAATGCATTATTATGGTTATGTTTGGATAATCATTATGAGAGTTTGAGCTTTTATAGTATGTTTGACGAATTAATTTGGGCTAGGATCGGAGCTTGAGTTTGAGATGGGCTTTTATTATGTTCGAGGTTGAAATTTGTATTTTTGTAAACTTGTTTGGCAAATGAGCTTAAGCTTAGGCTGATTATTGCAAAATTAATAAAAATGACATAATTGAATGAGTTTTTGTATATGTTAGATTTTTTTGTGGGTAAATAGGTAATTTATTATTCAAAAGCCTCGGGTTAAAGTTTTTAGCCCCTTTTATGAGGCTAAAGTTTTAAGCTCTTTTTAGGGGTTTATGATTTCATAAACTCGCATGACAAACGAGACTTATTTTATAAGCCGACTTATTTTAAAAGCCCAAGCCTCATAAGCCTTTTGTCAAACACAACTTATAACTTTTTATAAGAGATACCTTCCGGTTTTCACTTTAGAGTTAATTACAATTTTGGTCCTTGTAGTTTGGTCAAATTGCAAGTTTGGTCCTCAAAACTTTGAAAGGCAAGCAAATTATGATAGTCCTCATTTTGAAGTTTGGATTGCATTTTGGTCCTCGAATAAAGTTAAATGACTAAAATACCCTTTGTCTTCTTCATGGTTGATGGAAAATGCAAGGGTACTTTGGTCATTTCACACCGATAAAGACCAAAAATGCAACCCATATTTCAAAATGAGGACTATCATCTCGCACTTTTAAAGTGCAATTTTTTGAGGACCAAACCGCAATCTGCCAAACCACAAGGACCTATTAAAAATGCAATTAACTCTTCACTAACTTGATTATGACAAAAATAAATAAATAAATAAAATAAAAAATACCATTTCTTGTATAATCCAAGTTACAGTCTTTATTTATTTTAAATTGGAATTTGACTAAGTAACCTTCCGTAGATCTTCATAACCTTTAGTTTCATTTGAAGATGTTTTTTGACTCCACGTAGCTTACCTCCAGATATAGCTTTAAATGCGGTCACTGTTAAAGATCGATCCAATCCGTCTTAGATGAGTTACATGGGGCCGCAATATTTTCCAAGCTTGATTTAAAATGGACATTTGTCACTTTGACTTTTTAAGTCTTTTTATTTAACTTTGAATACATTAAATATTTTTATTTATGTAATATAATAATTGGTGAAAAATAAATGAATAAATTGGGTTTTAAATGTATTTTCACGATATAATTTTACACCGAAGTAGTATTATATAACACAAATAAAAATATTAATCGTGATCCTTGTTCCGTTGGAATCTGCATTTCATCCATTAATATTGGCCGAAACTAAAGACTAACTTGCACAAAGCTCAACCGCATGAAAAATTTAGCTGACAAACATCGCACTGATGTAGAATTTAAGGAAGGTGATTGGGTTTCGTGAAGCTTCAGCCATATCGTCAATCTACCCTTGCTCACAGAAAATCAAATAAGTTAACGTGTTGGCTCTGTTGCATATCGTTTAGACTTGCCTGATACTGCAAAGGTTCATAATGTCTTTCATGTTTCGTTACTGAAGAAATGTGTTGGTGATCCTACGACTGTCGTGGCGTCTCTGCCTTCTGAATTTGTTGGGGCCCATCCTATATTGTTGCCAGACCGCATCCTTGATTCACGAACCATTTTGCAAAATGGTCGTTCCATCCAACAGGTCCTTGTGCAATGGCAACATCAACCTATCACAGATGCTACGTGGGAAAACCTTCTTGAGTTCAGACATGATTTTCCAAGCTTCAACCTCGAGGTCGAGGTTCCTCTTGATGAAGGGGGCAATGATATGGGCCCAAATACCACACTAACTGATGGGGTCAGTAAGGTAATTTCAGGATCAAGAAAAAAAAAAAAAAGGTCAATTATATATAGTTGTTATGTGAATGGAAAAGGCAACTAATCAAACCGCTACACAACCGGGTTACACTAGTACTTTTATTCCTCAGAAAAGAAAATACCATTTCTTGTATAATCCAAGAGCGCCAAACACCATTTTCAAAAGCACAATCTTACACACACACACACACACACTAACAGGGTAGCTTTAATGCTGGAAATTCGTTTGATATGAACTATCACCGGATGACGCAAATTGATACGGGGAACCCACCAAAGTTTAGTAGTAAAGTATTAGCTGATCAGAATCCGTCTGCTGCAGTGGACTCGTATCCTGAAAACAAATACGCGCTCCTTAGGGACCAGCAAGGCAATGAGGCAGGGTCGTGTGATATGCCTAAAGACCCTCCTCCGCTTGCTGACAATTCCCAACCTCCAATATCTAATGATCAGATCTCCAATGTGAAATCGGTAACTTCTAAGTCTGGAAAAAGTGAAAAGCCTGCTTCCAAGAAAGACCCATCAGCACCTCGTAAAAGAAGTTATGACCCGGATTTGTTTTTCAAGGTGAACGGAAAGCTCTACCAACGGCTTGGAAAGATAGGCAGCGGAGGAAGCAGCGAAGTCCACAAAGTTATTTCTCAGGATTGCACGATCTATGCATTGAAAAAGATCAAGCTAAAAGGTCGTGACTATGCAACTGCTTACGGGCTTTGTCAGGAAATTGGATATTTAAATAATCTCAAGGGAAAGGACCACATTATCCAACTCATCGATTATGAGGTACGTGCTCTAAACGTGGGAACAATATATTGTTATCATCTGACCTGATATGATTTCTAGTCTAGCTATGGGAAATGTTATCTTATCCATAATATGTATATAAAGCTTTTTGCAGGACGAAACTAAAGAGATAATTATTGATCACTTAAAATTGTTAGCATGTCTATGGTCATTCAATCATACCTTGCTCCAAACTAAGGTGTCGTTTATTTTTTCTCAATAAGCATTTTTTCCTATTTAACATTTTTTTAAGGTCTGCATGAAGGGAAGAGAGGTTTTTGTTTATTTTTTGCAGACATAACTGCTTGTTTTCACTTCTTTCCTCTTCAAATTTGAGACATTATCTTTCACTTCTTACCCCTTCTTTCACAACCCCTACACCTCTTTCTCAATATCTTACGTTTCGTCCTTTTTACATTTTCTTCCGCTTTTTACGTTTTCTTTATTTTTACGTTTTCATCCGTTTTACGTTTCGCCCATTTTTACGCCCCCTTTTTAATGTTTTCGCCATTTTTTTACGTTTTTTTACATTTCGCCCGTTTTCTTAAGTTTTTGTCCGCTTTATTACATTTACGTTCGGTTTTTTACGTTTTCATCATTTTTTTACATTTTCTTCTGTTTCTGTCCGTTTTGTCTGTTTTCCTACGTTTTCACATTTTTTTTTACGTTTTCTTCCCTTTTACGTTTTCGATAAAAAAGCAAAGAGAAAACATATGAAAACGTAAAAAAAATGGTCGGAAACGATAAAAAAAAAACAGACGGAAGCGTAAAAAACCAGACAAAACGTAAAAAAATGAGATGACAACGTAAAAAAAAAGACGAAAACGTAAAAAAACGGACAAATATGTATAAAAACAAACAAAAGCGAAAAAGGGTCGAAAACTTAAAAACACGAAACGTAAAAAGCAGGCGAAAATGTAAAAGCGATCGAAACGTAAAAATACCAAAACGTAAGAAAACCATTGATCCATTTGACTCGTATGACAAAAGGATTTATAGCACAAAAAAAAAAAAAAAGAAAAAGTACTTCAATAACGTGAAAACAAATAGTCTTCTTGCATGCGGATGAAGACATTAGATGCTCTTC
Source organism: Chrysanthemum lavandulifolium (assembly GCA_022545495.1). Lineage (NCBI taxonomy): Eukaryota > Viridiplantae > Streptophyta > Magnoliopsida > Asterales > Asteraceae > Chrysanthemum > Chrysanthemum lavandulifolium. The sequence continues at coordinate 93,721,138 of CM040242.1, read as the reverse complement.
TTCTGCAGACATGGTTTGCGGATGAAGAGGTAAAAGCTTTGAAAAACAAACGACACCTAATTGTTGCATTGCATTGAACCGATCCACTCTGTTATTGTTTGTGATAAAATTGTCGCTGCATTAGTTAATGATTTCTCATATCTGCTTGGTTTTATCTTCTTGTAACACATTGGTTTGCTATTACAACCGTAGTGGTAGTTGTTGTCAATGTGATTAATGTATTTAATGATTTTACCATTTGGAGTTACCATGACTCTTGACTATTCTTTCCCGTTCGGACTTGGTTCACAAACTTGCTCATGCTACAAACGCATTTATATAGATTATGGTTGATTAGTTTTCTTTGGTCATATTCATATAGAGGAACAAGCTATGAGATTGTCTATGGATGATATCTTGGTTATAACTCCATAGAAGCTGTAAAATTAGGAAAAGATTATAGAGAAGAGAATAAAATATCTAACAAGCATATCCCTAACAAGTATATTATCACTTTATATCAGCTTCCAAGAGTATTCATCTGTGGCCAAGTATTTCCCAAACTCTACATGTGACTATCTTTAGAAAGTAATATATTCTCTAGTAAAATTTGTATTTGTGTTACAGAGCGACTATATAATGACACCACAATATAAAGTGGATTTAAGTTAATATAAAGTGGAATGAAACACTATTGGCCAAACAGATATGGAAGATTGCTTCTAGGAAAGAATCCTTGTGGGTTCAATGGGTCAATTTGGTCAAGTTGAAAGGAAGGAGCTTCTGGGATATTGAAGGTGAAGCCAATGACAGTTGGATGTGGAAAGTTCTGCTCAATTTGCGAACAAAATATAGGCAGTTCATTGTGCACCAAATTGGTAATGGCAAGAATGTGTGCGCATGGTATGATAAGTGGAATGAGTGTGGTCCACGTGTACTATGATCAATAAAAGAACTATCTACAATGCTAGACTATTTGATAATATCTTTGTGGCGATTTAGTGAAAGATGGGCAATGGCAATGGCCCCAAGAATGGTATACCAAGTTTCGACTCTACAGAGTATTCAAGTTCTAACTTGAGAAATAATGTAAGTGACAAAGTCGTTTGGAGGGATTTACAAGGCACTTGTAAGGGATTCTCTATTCAACAAGTTTGGAAGGATACTAATGCTGCTCATGGTCCTTTTGGTTAATTGGAATAAAGTGGTATGGTTCATTGATGTAACCTGCTCATTCTTTTGTCATATGGCTTCTTTGTTCAAGAAAGGCTTATGACCCATGACAAGATGCTTAAGTGGAATGATAATGGGGATCTCAAATGCTCTTTTTGTAAATGTGCCTCGATTCACACTCCCACTGTTCTTCCAATGTGAGTTTCCTAAGAAGGTTTGGAGTGCTATGAAGAATAAGATTCATCTTGAGTCTCTTCCTAACAATTGGTCTGGGATTGTGAATGTTGTAGTTCAGTCAAACAATAATAATGCCATTAGAAGTGTTTTGTGAAGAATAGTGTTGGCTGCTGGAGTGTATTTTTTTTGGCAGGAAAGAAATAGGAGGTTAATGGTTAATGAAAACAGGACTGCTGAGGTGCTAATTGGAGTTATTATAGAACATGTAAAGTTAAAGTTGCTAAGTCTAAAGGTGAAGAATTCAGTCCAGGTAAGGAAGATTGAAAGGGAATGGGATATAGTCATGAAGGAAAGGGAGTTATAGGTGCTTTTGTAATTGTTGTTTGTGAAACTTTGAAGTATTCTGTATGAGATTTAGATAGCATGTTTTGGGTTGTATTTTTGTTTGTCTGTGGTTGGTCCATGAGCATGTTCATGTGTCCTAAAGCTTGAATGTCTTGTAATCTTTTATGATGTTATTCTAATATATCTTCACAGTTTTCACAAAAAAAAAAGTTAATATCCTAAGCTCAGATTGCCCTGTACAGGTTAGAAAGACAAACAAACATACACATATGAAAACCTTTTCTTGCAACTTAATTACCAATTTTATTTTGTTATGCCATGTTATAGATTTTTGGAACTTTGTTCCAGGACATATTATTTTTAGTAAATAGTCAAATACATTTAATACCCTGTGTCACTTTTGATTATGATTGTAAAATGGTAAACTAGTAAGTTTTCTAGTCATTTTAACTGATTACTCTTCATGCTTCTAACATTTATCTTCTTCTTAGGTGACAGATAAGGCTTTGCTCAAGGAAGTCTTGAGTGGTTCTATGAGTATCAAGGATGGCAGAGTCAAGGACAATGGATGTATATTCATGGTACTCGAATATGGTGAAATTGATTTAGCTCACATCTGTCCCGAAGTGGAGGAACTGGACGATTCGGATCTACCATAGACGAGAACGGCTTCGTTTTTACTGGCAGGTTTCTATCAATACCTTGAATGTCCTCACTTATTTATTTGTAGATGTGCTGCTATTTCGTATGGTTGACGAGCCTTATGTGTTTTATAGATCAGCTAGGTTTCAATATCTACCTAGGTATAAATAAAAGTTACAACTACAAGAACGACAATGGTCAAAATGTAAACAGATAGACCATTGTTAGAGGGTGTTTGGGATTGGTTATTTGTCTTCTTAAAAATAAGGGGGTGCTTGGTTGGGGGTAATGGGGGGTGGGGAATGGGAAAGGTAATGATTAAACATGTCCGGTTAGAACTTGGGAATGCAATCATTGTTTAGTATTGGGTAATGGGACATTACCTAGTAAATTGGGAGGTATGGTAATGATTACCCACCACCACCAGCAGCCGCCACAACCAGCAGTAGCCACCACCACCACCAGCCATCACCACCACCACCAGCCGCCACCACCACCACCAGCCACCACCACCACCAGCCACCACCACTACCAGTAGCCACCACCACCACCACCAGTAGCAGACACCACCACCAACAGCATCCACCACCACCAGCAACTACCACCACCACCACCACCACCACCACCACCACCAGCCACCACCACCACCACCAAAAGCAGCCACCACCACCACCACCACTAGCCGCCAACACATTGGAGGTTAATGTGTTTTTCTTAAACCAAGCACTATCAAAGATAATGATAATCTTCATTCCATTCCGTTGCATTCCCTTTGCATTTCCCTTTCCCATTCCTCATTTTGAACCAAGCGCACCCTAAGTTTTTATAAGCTAGTGTTTTGAATTGCTTATTCTGAAACAAATACAACAATACTTGAAAAGATAATAATTTGTTTTTGATTTTTTAATCAGGTTAAGGTTTTAGGTTAAATATGTAGACAAAATGAGTTTTAAATTCTTTTAAAATAAGCACTTTGATACAAGCAGCTTCTTATTTAACCTAAAAAATAAGGAGATAAGCAGAAGCAGTTTGGATAGATTATAACTGCTTCTGGTTAAAACAAGCAGAAAAGCATATGAATAAGCAATCCCAAACACCCCCTTAGTTCTTGGATACTGGTGTTACTCTATTGGTATGTATGGTAACGAAAGCTGATCAATGATAGTGTAAATGGTCGAATGCGCTGCTATTAGTTTCAGATTCAAGAATAACTTTGTTAATTCTAGTATAATATATGATGCAATGAAACTCTAAGAACATTGACATCAATTTTAGATTTGAGATGGAAATGTTTGAAATTACAAAACTAGAAGTGAATTTCTCTTCCCAGAATAGTGAATTGAACATGGTAATGTGTCTGTGAGCAATGTCGTAATCTTGTGGTGATCTACTTCTTTGATTGGAGAAAAAAGTAGAACATGTTTATGTGGTATTGTTGTTCCAACTATAGGGATGGTAGTTTTTTAAGATGATTTTCATAGGACTGTCTAGGGGTTGCTGTTGATTCAGATTATTTGTATACTGTAAATATAATGTAGCAATGTAGCAGCAACAGTCTTTCTGTTCTGTTAGGATTGTACCCGACAATTTGTATTAAACTAACCATCATGAGTGGAGAAGATCCCAACAAAATTTTATACGTACAAAACATGTTTGCTACCGTCATACTTTCTTACTGTTAAAGAACATACCACTGCAGAAAAAATTGGGCACAATATGTTCATGTTTTTCTTATATTTGCAATAATAGGTTTCTGGTTTTGATTTTTTTCTGGATTTGGTCAAGTACGGTAGTTATTCTGATACAAAGTATCAAGGACTTCAATTACAGATGTAATTCACTTTTTCTTTTGCCGTCATTTGATCAACATATCAAACTTATATATCACTGAGTCTTTTCAACTCTTTTGGGAGACGCATGTTTTACTATGCTTGAAAGTCTATATTTTGTTGTTCATTTCCAAAAATGTTGACTAAGTTGATTTCTCTTAGCACAATGAAAAAAAACATGCATGTTTGTTTATTAATATAAGTTATGACATTATAATTTTACCAGGGCGAAAATATGTCTATACAGATTCTTCTTGCAAATCATCTAACATGTATTTCTTTTTCAATAAAATGGCAGCAAATACTTTTAGCTGTTAAAACCATACATGAGGAGAGAGTTGTGCACTCGGACTTGAAGCCAGCTAATTTTCTTCTTGTCAGAGGTTCGCTGAAACTAATTGATTTTGGTAATGCAAAAGCTATTTTGAGTGATACCACAAACATTCAACGAGATTCTCAGGTTAGTTAATTACCGGTGCCAATTTCTTCCTATTATTAAACAATTATTGCTTAACATTTGCGGTAAGGATTGACAAGATAGCGGAATACTAGAGGTTGCAATTTTTGACATCATTTTATTTAGAGGTAAAAAGTATGATTATAAAAATGCTGTTTTTAATCATAATCAACACATAAGTTGTATATAACAAAGTTTTGTGAAGATGGATGAAAGTGCTTGTGGGTCAACCCAATCTGATCCTACCCGACCCATTTTGAACTGCTAGTCTGCTACACAACTAGCTCATCTTGCCACCTCTGACGGTGTACTGAGATGCATCTCTTCTGAAGTGTGAAATTTGTTACTGCAGGTGGGTACATTGAGTTACATGTCCCCTGAGGCATTCATGTGCAATGAAACAGATGCAAATGGAAACATTATCAAATGTGGTCGTCCATCAGATATTTGGTCGCTGGGTTGTATCCTTTACCAAATGGTATATGGGCGAACACCCTTTGCTGACTACACAACCTTTTGGGCAAAGTTTAAAGTAATCACAGATCCAAATCATGAAATCCATTACGAACCATTATCAAATCTGTGGCTTCTTGATCTAATTAAAAAATGTCTTGCATGGGATCGGAAGGAAAGATGGACAATTCCTCAACTTCTTCAACATCCTTTCCTTGTTCCTCCAATTCCACCTCCATTGTCCAACCGTAATCTTATTGAGCTAGTTACTGATTCTTGTAGCGAAGATCCAGAAACAACTTTAATTTGTTCCGGCTCCAACAGTTGGTAAGTGACCCGATACCGAATATCAAATCTGTTGGTTCGGGTTCATTAACACTAGACCAAAATGTACATTGCTCGATGAGGTGTCAAAGCTTTGTCTTCAACTTAAGGAGCAGCTAGCTTACTCATAATATGATTAGTGGTGATAGAGACCGGGATTGTTTCTTACTAGATACCGCCAGGTGGAGTTTTTGTATTTTGTGTTTATTGACTGGTGGATGTGTTGATCTTGTATTATGAAACAACTGATGTTTGTGAAAAACTGGGAAAACAATTGAAGATGTATATTGTTGAGCTTGTCTTGAGATTAGTGATGTTCACAGCAATTGATAGTTTTTATTATACATTGAGCCCAGATGGACAGACATCCAAATGTTTTTAAATCCGTTTGTAGTGCTCTTTGGTTCTTTGTTATAGAGTTTTGTATAACAGGTTTATGTTATGTTTGGTTAAGGAGGGATATCTGGATAGAAATTATTCTCGGCTATCTGATAACTGAAAGTTTGTTCTTTGTCATATATATGTCGAACGGAGATAATCCAATAACCAAGACACGACCAAGTATGTGTCGACAACCAAAAGCAACATCAACCGTGAGTTGAAGATAGACAATGACTATAGAACATGCAAAGTTCAAACATATAACAAACTGGAACAATTGATTAGTTAGTGGCAAGGTAAATCTGACATGAAATAACTTTAAAAATAAAAAATTGCACAACTCATACTAAGTTCCGTGCACGCACGGGGTTTACATATGAATTAGATTTATTTTAAAATTTAGTTTAATATACGGACATATAAGAATGTGTTCGTATTTAATCTTTCATGATTGTGATATAAGTCTGTTAATAATTATGTACATAGTTTTACAAAATATTTTCATTGTGTATAATATCCATTGACATTTATAAAGATTTTTGTTGGATAAAAGATTCAACTTTGTTTTAACAGACATGAGTGTTTAAGTGATGTTTTTAAATTTAACTATTGATATCATGTTGTACATTAACATGCGAGTTTAATAGCACATAATGACCGTTCATAAAGTTAAAAGAGTAAATTGCAAAAATCGTCCATGTGGTTTGGCCAAATTACACGTTTCGTCCTTGTGGTTCATTAAGTGCAAAGATGGTACATATTTTTTTACTGTTACATGCACTTTTGGTCCTTCATTTTAACCGGCATTAAGTGAGTTCCGTTAATAGTTACACGTTAGCCCTTTTGGCAAACATCTTTGCAGCGTTCATCCTTTACTAACGGCCATTTCTAATTTAACGATTTCGTTCGTTTTTATACGTTTTCGTCTATATTTATACGTTTTCGTCTGTTTTTTACGTCCGTATTTATACGTTTTCATCTGTTTTTTTACGTTTTCGTCTGTTTTTTACGTTTTCCGTCTGTTTTTTTTTTATGTTTTCGTCCGTTCTCATACGTTTTCGTTCGGTTTTTTTAACGTTTTCTTCGGTTTTTTAACGTTTTTGTCATAAAATTTTTCGACATAAAAATTTCGAAAAAACATAAAAAAAATTCCTCATAAATTTCTTTTTTCAATTTTTTTCGAAATTCTTTTTCAAAATTTTTTGAAAAAGAATTGGAAAAATTGGAAAAAAATTGGAAATTTTTCAAAAATTCCTCATAAATTTCCTCATATTATTTTGGATTTTTTTTTTCTTTTTTTCGAAAAATTGGAAAAAAAAAATTATGTCGAAACATTTTTCAAAGTTTGACAAATTTTTTTGACGAAGATGACAATGAAGAACAAATAATGATAGAAAATTCCTTGATGGAGATGAAGGAACTAATCTATACTTCTATACTACTATATTTAAGTTGTGGGATCCATAAAAAGTTAAGATAAGGAGCTCCAATAATGAATTGACATGTATCATTTCTCTACTAAAAAATCACCATTATTTTCAAATTGAAATATCTTTTTATCTATTTATTTCTTTTGTCATCTAAGTTCACCATATTTTCTAAAATTTTATGCTATTTAAGTCAACATCCATTTTATATATTTTTATGAGTTTTAATTTTACATTTTAGTGGGTTTATTTTATTTTGATTCAAAATTTTACAACTTTAACTTTTATTTTAATCAATACAATCTTGATTCGTCAAAATAATATACTTTTGGATGGAGGGAGGTGTTTGTGGGTAAGAGATTGTGAGGTCTTTCTATATGGGAATAATGATGTCACGGAAAGCTATGAAACCCAAGCAAACACATACAACTAAAACATATATAAAGTGTTGTGAAGCGAATTGATAAAGTGGGTAGGGAATTGTGGAGAGAGTTGAAATTTGAATTCATTTACTATATTTATAATATAATTATATTTATCGTCGCCATTATCCAACTCAGTATGTTAGAATACACTGAATCTGATGAAGATGAGATGAAATATGATTACGAAGGGTCGATTGAGATGGCCAAAGGATCGATTTCATGTGGTCAAATTAGAAAAGCCATCAAATCCAGAGTTATGTCTTCACTGGGATATGTTGTAGGGAGACTTATATTCCAAGATTGTGATGGAAATGCGACTATACAATTATATGCTAAACATGTTCCGTTTTTTATTGTCTTTGTTGTTCTTCCTACTTTGTCCAACTGTATTTTTGTCATTTACTATTTGTGCAATGCTAAAGAACCATCTATATTTAACAAGTTCAATTTATTGCCCACAGATATAACCAGTGTTTGTTACAACTTACTAAGCGTATTGATGAGAAGCTTTAGTTTCTTCTGAACAAGCTCAAGCTCATCTAATACTTCTGAAAATTCAGTTTTCATGATCTTTTCGGCATCTTGAATGATTTCTCCATTTACACCTTCTTCGAGTAACCTTTCTCGTAACTTGTCTGTGGATAATGTAACGCTACTTGTAGGATTCATCAATTCACTGTTGGACATTCGTGGGAACATCCGCTTCACAGCCTTTAACGCTTCCATCCATTCCATTTGATCTTCCCGACTATTTGCTTTCAAGTGCAACCTTTTTGTGCCCGTAAATATGGAAAACCTTCTATCATCTGACCCACTTTCATAAATAGACGATACCTAGAACAACATAAAGAACTCATTGCGTATTGATCCATGCAAAACTAGAGGTGCCAAACTCGATGGGTGAACCAGGTAGATAAAAGTTTAAAGCATGTTCAGGTCTATAAATAGATAAATTTTTGTGCGGGTGAAATGGATAGTGATTTAGAGCACTTTTAGTCAACTTGGTTAAATTGTTTATAAACAATTAGTACGTCGAATATGATATAATGGTTTTTTTATGTTTTGATGATAACTAAAATTTTGAACAAAATGATTTCAGCCGTTAAAAACTCTACATTAGATATATGTTATCGACATTTTGACTAGGTAACTTTTTTACAACATAACCCGACTCATTTATACGTAAATGGGTTGTATTCGCCACCCTAAACAAGTTAACCCATCAAATTATGACCAAATCAAATCAATATAATATAGCTTTAACCTTGAGATGAAGCTCGCCAAGTGGCTTCCGGTGGTGAGGAAAACGACCACCTATAATCCGACATCCTTCATTGGTTTCTTTGGAAACAACAACTTTGTCAGAACCATGAATCTTGTAATAGGAAAGGACACCACCTTGTAACACAAACCATCTTGGTTTCCATCTTTTCCCACAATTCACCCACTTGTGCAGAATTCCAGATATCCTTTTTTCAGTCATTGGTGGCTCTGCCACCCCATTTGAAAGGATGTCGCAATTGTTGACAACAGATGGAGCCATGATCAGTGATGGGGATATGTTAATTTGTATGGATGTATGTTAGTGAGAAACTCATCTTTCTAATTTGAGAGACAGAATAGAATTGAAGGTGAAATGGGGTACGCTTATCTAGGCGAATTACCAGCTAATCTTGCCATATATATATCAGACATCTTTCTAATATATGCATTGGTGGTTCTAAACAAGTCTTCCTTTTTCTGTTTCCTTCTAAAATCTATATACACTGGTCAATAAGGGTTAATGATATGAACGGGTCAGGATGACTTGTAATTATTTTATGGGTTTTGTTAAACACAATCCAATAGGTTATGTATAAGCATTCTATAAATACATAATTAATATGAGTATTTAATAAACACTCAATGAACTTTAAACATTCCATAATTAACATCACTTACCTCTTTTATAATGATTAAAACTATATAATCTTTTTATATAATAAAACAAAATCACTAGTGGAAATTTTTAAAAAATCAATCCATACCTTATTTAGTAATAATTTAATTATTAGTTTATTTTAATTTAAATATTGTTAGTAGGAAAACCTTAAATATTTCTAAATTTGACCTAAGATCTTATAATTGCGTTTTTGTATAAGAGAGATAGGAAAAATTGAAAAATACACATGTACTAACGGTTCGTTTTTAATAGTTAAGGACTAGATTGAAAGCTGTGAAGAAAAAACCGGACCTCAAAACTCACACCTTAATTCCTAAATCAACAACACCATATCTTATTATCGATGAAATCGGTTTTAGGATAAAGGTAAATTGATTTTAGATCTTCTTCTTTGATTCATAATTATTTTGATTACTGCCATTAGATTTACTTTTAATAATATTTGGTTTTCATTGAATCCACTATAACAAAATAATAAAGTTCAATAATTATCAATTACTTTCAAAGTTTAATCAAAACACTCTTTGATTGTTAATGTTCGTTAAAGAGATAGCTGAAAGCATCTGATTAAAATCAAATTTCATGTGTGAACTGTTACAGGCAAGAAAAGTGTTTGATAAAATGCCTTAGAAGTTTATTCGAATGAAACACATCCCGTTAAAGGTTAATTAGAGCTATCTTATTTTTATTCATGAATCGTGTTCACATTAAAGTAGGAATTCCTACTACCACTGGCATATCAGAGGTTGAACAAATATTGCAACATTTTTTAGCCATTCAGTGTAGTTATTGCTTATACTCTATGAGGGGTGACTCATAACGTTGTTGTGTATATCACATTTTTGAGCATGTGTAGTGCACTCTCTTTTCAATAACATGCAGTTTGTTTAAAAAAAGAACTTGCTTTTGAGGTAAACATATGATTGATATTGTCATTACTGATATAATTTACTGCAACAGGTCTGAAATCGAACGGTTGACAACATTGTTGCATTCAAGGACCAACGAGTCATTTTCTGCTGATGCTGTTGAAAGGGGTGAGTCATTCGGTGTAGTTCAACGTCTTCTCTTTTAAGACTTGAAGCATCAACAAGTGGCTCACTGAAAAAACATAGAGATAAGAGGGATAATTTACATGTTCATGCATGGTTGTTCTTGTGTTTAGGCAATCGGTTTCTATTTTTAATGGAGGTTACTGTTTTAAACCAACGACTTGTGAATGGGTCGATTCGGATAACAAGATTGCTTAAAAAAAGCAGTCAATGTGTAATTGTAATATATAAAGTTTGATTCAATTTAGTTACGATGATTTTCACAAAGTCATTGCTTGCACTTTATAGTTAATAATAATAATAATGAACTAGCGGTAAAGCCAATTTGACATTGTTGCAAATATACGAAGCAATTTATAGTTAAAAGTTACGTTCGAGATTACTTAGAAAGATGTCATAATACTATTTCTTTTGTTTTGAAACAATTATAGAACTGTTAGTTGAAGTACATTGTTGTTGATGATCTTTTTATTTGTTATAGTTCCAGCCACATTATATTTTGATTTTAGATTTGGTTCATTCATATTTTAATTAATTTCGAAAATGATAACCTGCAAAGCGAGGTCATGATGCATGTGCTTTAGTATATTTAATTGTTAGAATAGGAAGATAGGCTTGGACGAAAGGAGCTCATGATAGATGGTGGTTCAAGTTCCTCGATAATCTGAAAATATCAACATTATTTCAGTGAGAAGCATAAGCTAAAAATTTCAATAGCAAACTCCTTTTCATTGTTGATTGATTTACTTACATACCTTAGGTTAGACGCTTGTGATTTTTGGATGTTATGATTTTTACAGGTTAATAATGAATATCTATTTCTGTACACCATTTATGGGATCAAGCTCACAAAGTGGAATCCACTAGCATCTGGAGCTTTGGCTGGAAAATACAACTCCAACGTTCTATGCAAAAACATACGGCAACTTAACTTTGTTTATAAAATTTTGTGATTAAAGTTTTAAAATATATATATGAACATTTATTACGTTCGTCAAAAATAATTATAAACCAAAATTAAGAACTATAACTAAAGCAACAAAAAAAAAAAACAAAAGTTAAACTATTCGTTTTTAATAGATAAAAATACATTATTAAAAAATTCAGACTAAACCCCGTGCGTGCATGGCATTATAACTAGTAACAATTAAACTATAATCTCCACTAAGTTCATCTAGCAAATCAATTTATACAAATTCTCATTTTTTTTCTTCCAGATGAAAGCAATAAACTTTTTTTTTGGTCAGCAAGAAAATTAACTAAACTACACTACACGCCACATGCAAATTTGTATAAAAATATGTATATCGCCAAGTAATAGGTCAAGAAGAGAAGTATGATGTGTTCCATCTACGCAAGTCAGACGTTGGCTTGGTTTTGTATTGAATTTACATTCAAACAACAAATCAAATATCCAACAGGATACTTCAAAATGGTACTAGCTAGTCGGCTTTATAGATACTTCAATACACCATCCATCTGTCTGAGCCGCGTATGTCACGAAAGTCATACCCACCACCCTTGTTCCTCCTGCGCAGCATCCACTAACGGATAAAATGAGTGTTCAGGATCAGTCGAACCATCTGTAACAGTTTCATACGTGGTGGATTCTGGGCTGAATTTGGCTCCTTCAACTGAAGGTTCGCGATCCGTAAGAACAAATGTGTCCAGATTTATTGCACCATCATCAAATTCACATTTGATTGTGGTCTCATAGACTCCAAGGTTCCCTTGTTCAATGGCCTCTAAGGTCACGTAGAAAAGATAAAAATCTTCATGCTTAATGTATTTGCATTCCACAATTTTAGAATCACTGACGTTCTTTTTGTTGCTCTTGTTAATGTACATCTTATAGCACTTGTTGAAGACATCAACAGCAAAAGCACCAATAAAACTAACCAAACCACTAGTCAGATCAACTGGATTATAATCTTGCTCAGGAGTCGGATAACATATTCCTTCAAGTGCAGTAATTTTAGCCTCTTCATCGCGCTTTTTAAACTCCCGCCAGGCTTTTTGCCCCAGTTTATTCAGCTTAACACACTGCATATATGGGTTGGGAGGTATCTTCTTAGGCTTTTCCTCAGCAGGAACTGGGTGACACTTAACGGGCACACAGATGCCAGCGGTGTCCGGATGGTATTTCCAGTCAGATGGCAGGCGTCTCAGCGTTTTGTAGACCTTAAAGACTACATCAATCTTGCTCATAACATCCAGCATTTTTGATTCTGTAGCCTCGTTGCACTTGCCCTCCTTTATCTGCTTATCGAGCAAAAGAGCTTCCTGAATGAACCGGTACAAATTCTTCGGAACTTCAAGCTTTGGTTCCTTGAAGTCTTGCTTGAGTTACCCTACCAGTCTCCTGAGAATCACTTTGGTATGGTGCAACACGTTTCTTGTTGCCCGCGACTTCCTTCTTAGTTGATGATGAACGATAACGAGTTTGCACCAAACGGCAAGCCATGCCTTGTGCGAATTGAAATCAAAATCAGGGATGAATAAGGTTTGGGTACTTTTTATAAGGGATCATCATCCACCGCCTTTTAAGCTTTTATTTATGGACTCCTATTTTGGGCCTACCATCCCTTTCTGTCTCCATTTATGGACTTCTATTTACAGCCTTGATACATACCCTTTGATACCACCATCTAAACCAAATCAAGAAAATGGATTCACACCCAAATGATCAGTGGGAAATATCACTTGATATAGATGATTCCGATATTTGATTAACACTAGGGGTGGAAACGAGCCGAGCCGAGCCCGAGCCTGCCAGAGCTCGAGCTCGGCTCGTTTATATATAAAAAGCTCGAGCTCGAGCTCGGCTCGTGAAACTTTTCACAAGCTCGAGCTCGGCTCGTTAACACAAAGCTCGGCTCGTTAACACAAGAATCGAGCTCGTTAACACAGTTATACGTATAGAAAATATATATACGCGTATATAATTCTAGGGCTCGTTTAGGCTCGCGAGCCTAAACGAGCTTTTTGTATAGAGCTCGGGCTCGAGCTCGATTATTAAATGAGCCCAAACTGAGCTCGAGCTCGTTTAGGCTCGGCTCGTTCGAGCTTTTTACCGATCCGATCCCGAGCTTTTCACGAGCGACTCGGCTCGTTTCCACCCCTAATTAACACCCGCTCTCCGTCCCTGCAGCAATACACGTGTTGAAACATCCACCACAACCCAAAACCCTAATAAATGAAAGCAATAAACTATTTTTACATTTCTCATTAACCGATTATTTTGTATCATATCTCACACATTAGTCAACTGAAATTTCTATCATCTTTTTGTATTATGTTGTCTTTCGTATAAGTCGATCATCTAATGTGGCCATGGTAAGTTATGGATTCGAATTTTCAGGTGTTGAAGACCATTGTTGAGTGTTTGTGTCCGAGTGTACGACATGGGTTATAATTCGACCACCTCTATGGAAAACAAACATATAATCTGCTAACAAACCACTTCAATAACAAGCATATTATAAATCCTCCTCGTCATCCATATTTACACCTTATGACAAACATATAATTTTTTCTCCACAACTATTACACGATGCTATAGAAGCTGGTAATTGCTTGAGTAGCATTCACTCGCAATATAAATATAAACAAAACTATAAAAGATATAGAATGTGATGTGGCCAAATCCCACTTCTAAATCGTCTCAATACAAACCTCAATCTCTTAACATCAACTCACGTAAATTACGCATCAACACTTTCATCATTACTACATCCACACGACTTCTATTACCAATCACCTACATTTTCAAATTAACTTAACTCATAAGAACTGAGTGACGAGCATGCAAGATATGACACACCACACAAGCATAAATTTGAAAAAAAAAAAAAAAAGCTATTGAAATAGGCCGTTCTAATTTTCGTACTTCGACGTCAATACTCCCAAACCGGACCCTTCTCCATCTTTTACACTGCTATCACCACTATTAGCAAAAACATATCAGGGATATATAGTGAAGGTGTTTGCTCATTTAATTTAATAAATTTGATTGAACTAGTGACAGTAATGGAAGAAGGTGGCGGTCACTGTTGAGATGATGATTATGAATGAGATATGATTGTGGAATTGAGAGAAGTGAAGGCGATGTACGTTACGTAAAGGTGTTATAGAGTATAGGTTTGGAAACCCACATCGGGTTGGGGCAAGAATTTATGTCGTATATATACTTTGGCGTTATGGGATAGTTAGCGGTGATGAGTACTATGTTGATGGTTGTTTGGGTTTATTGACTTTACAAAGATAAAGGCCTAAACCCTAAACAACCATTATCTTATACAATTCATCATATATATATTTTTACTTGGGGTGACAAAATAAGTTTATCGCGATGGGTGGTTTACAAATAGTTGAAATGCGTGGTGACGAGAAAAAAAATATCGCAATGGGCGATTTAAAATTATTGCATGGGCGGATAAAACCTAAGTCAAAATGTAGTTAGATGGTTATTTGTTTGGGTTTGTTGACTCTACAAAAGATAAAGTCTTCAAGTTTATTTTTTACTTGCGGTGACAAAATAAGTCTATCATTTGTGGGGTGATTTAAAAATAGTTGAAATGGATGGTGACGAAAAAAATATCGCAATGGGTGATTTAAAAATTTGCCTTTGGTGGATAAAACCTAAGTCAAAATGTAGTTAGATGGTTATTTGTGGTTGTTCACTTTATCAATGTTGCAAAATCGGTCAACTCGGCCGATTAATCGCCAATTAATCGATAATCGGCGGTACCTTGTCGATTTTGAAAATCGATCGAAAAATCGGCCTAGGAAGAAAATCGACACTAAGCGGTCAAAAATCGGTGAATCGGTCAAAATCGGCCGAATCGGTAAAAATCGGCGAATCGAACAATCGGTCATTTAAAAAATTAGGCATTCTACTTAATTTGAGGATCGTATATTTCACTTATAACGCACAATAGGCATCATAATCAATTGGAGCCTTTTATTGAGGTTTAGAAACATAGCGAGCTTGGAATCGGTTAAAATTTTAGTTTGGTCTCCGAAATACCAAAAATTGCGGAAATGCCAATCCGATTAATCACCGATTAATCGACTTGACCGATTACTACATTGCGGGGTGGTCGACCGCCCGACTACCGATTCACGATTTTGCAACATTGCACTTTATAGTTATGAACAAAATTTACTCTCGATTAGATAATGTTATGAGAGATTAAAAGCATAAACAAATATGTTAATACAAATAAACCGTAAAACGTTTATTAATATTTTGCAATCTCTTTGTGTTTTGTTGATAACAAATATAATGTTGTCTTAAGTATAATTATAAGGGTACATGTTATTTTGTAAAGCATTTACATATAGCCATTTAAATACAAAATGTAGTAATTAAGCATTTGTTGTAATAGTTTATTAGGATGGGTAAAACCATAACCCATGGATCTTAACCCATACCGAAGACTAGATACAATGTATACTTAGATACATTGAATCTAAAGAAAACCCATGGACCAACCCATAACCCATGACCCATAACCAAAACCCATGGGCAAGAGAGGCGTTCCACGGATCCCTAGGTTTACACTAGACGGATCCCAGTGGAAGGATCCGTGGGATACGGGAACAGTGAAGAATTTTGCCTATAAAAGAGAGTCATTTCTTCATTCTAACTCACCCCTCTTCTTACTAAATCTCTCAAACACTCTCATTCTCTTCTAACATATAGATTACTTGATCTAGAGAGTTATTCTTCTTTCTTTCTATTGTGATCCTCATATAGGTCCTTCTCTAAGGCGAGATCACGAGCATTCTACACAAGATTTCTGTAGCGAAGATCTTGTATTTGATATTTCACATATTTGTTGTGTAATAGTCGTGTTGGTTTGGTCCACCGTGTTACGGACTCGGTATCTAGCTTAGCACTGGGAAAAGTGTAAGCAACGTTGTGAAGGCTTCTCCGCCAGTGAAGGAGTTTGTTGACATAGTGCTTGAACTCTCGAGTAGGTGACTCGGGGAGTGGAGTAGGCAAGGAAGGTGTCTTTGTGGCGAACCACTATACATCGGTTGTGTCTTTTCTTTCCTTCGCTTTACTTTATTTACTTGCTTTATCATTAGATCTATACTTCTCTACATCCATAAGATCTCACATATTAACGAATCTAAAGTTTTGAAACTAACATAAAATCGGCAAAACTATTCAACCCCCCCTTCTAGTTTTCCACAATTGGCATCAAGAGCTAAGTTTATAAAAGTTTTAAAGTAAATTGTATTTTAAAAACTTTTCGATCACTATAGGTTCGAAAATTATAAGGAAGGGCAATCTATGCAACGACCACCACTACTTGAAACTAATGGTTTTATATATTGGAAAAATAGATTGAAACATATGTGAAATCTAAAGATATTGATCTTTGGTACATTATTGTTGAAGGCGACTTTGAGGCTACCTCAAAAGGCGATAAAGGGAATTTAGTCAACATACCTCATGATAAACTAAATGATGAAATGAAGAAAAAGCTTTCTAAAATAGTGAAGCAAAATGGTTTTATATAATGCTTTACCGAAAAAGGAATTCGAAAGAATTTCTATGCTTAAAACCTCTAAAGAAATTTGGACTTCTTTAGTTGTAACTCATCAAGGCAACCAACAAGTTAAGAATAATAAAATTGATTTATTTGTTCAACAATATGAACAATTTTCAATATCGGATGAGGAAACTATAGATCATTCTTTTGCTAACTTTAATACTATTATTACATCGTTACAAGCACTTGATGAATCTTTTTCTAGCCGTAACCATGTTAGGAGATATCTAAGGGCACTTCCATCGAAGTGGAGATCCAAGGTGACGGCGATTGAAGAGTCAAAAGATTTGACAATCCTCACCCTCGATGAACTCATAGGCAACCTAAAAGTCTACGAGCTTGTCCTTGCCAAAGACTCAAGCCTCAAAGGTAAAAGAAACACAAAATTCTGGCCCTTAAAGCCAAAAGGGATCAAGCGATGAAGAGAACTCCTCTTGAGTAGTGACGACGAGAGTACGCTATGGCGGTAAGGGACTTTAAAAGATCTTTAGAAGAAAGGAAGATCGTCAAACGACCATATGGCGATAAGAAAGGCTTTTGGAAAAGCAAAGAGGACGAGAAGCCAAAGGATGATCGTACTTGCTTTAAATGTGAGGACCCAAACCACTTTATTAGTAAGTGTCCCAAACGGGATGATCATAAAGCGTTCGTGAGCGACACGTGGGAATGAGCGACGAGGAGGACGAAGAAATTTGTCTCATGGCAAATGACGAGGTATGTCACGAATACTATAGTAGTTCATCACTTGATGACGACTCTTTGCATAATGAATATGACAAACTATGCAACATTAGCTTAAAACTAATTAACAAAAATAAGCTTTTAAAGAGTCAAAACCAACGTTTAGATAAAGAAGTCATAGAATTAAAAGCAAAACTAAACGCGTTTAGAAAAAGGTAAAATAGCAAGTGGTGAATAGCAAAGCTTACGTTATATTAGACAAAGAAACAATGAAGTTAGAAGAGTCATTAAAAATAAAATTTGATGAAAGTCCACCCAAACCCTCTCCACCTCTTGTCGATGACGAGATCATAGAAAGTGATGCTATAGTAATAAAGAAAAAGATAAATGAAGAAGAAGAACCTTTAAATAATGAAATCATAAACATTAAAGAGTCCAATGATCACCCTGTAGATAAAGTCATAGGAAAACTAAACGAACGAACATTAAGGTCTCAAGTTCAAAATCAAAGTAGCTTGTTTTGTTTCGTTTCAACCATAGAACCTAGGAACACACAAGAAGCCATAAAAGATGAAAGTTGGGTAATGGCTATGCAAGAAGAACTTAATCAATTCGTTTCTAATGATGTTTGGACACTTGTCCCTCCACCTAGTAATCAAACCATAATAGGAACAAAATGGGTTTATAAGAACAAATTAGATGCAAATGGAGTAGTGTCTAGGAACAAGGCTAGACTCGTTGCCAAGGGTATAACCAACAAGAAGGAATAGACTTTGATGAGACCTATGCCCTGTGGCTTGATTAGAGTCTATAAGAATACTTCTTGCGTATGCTTGTGCTAATGATCTAAAGCTTTATCAAATGGATGTCAAAAGCGCTTTTCTAAATGGTTTCATTAATGAAGAAGTATATGTAGCTCAACCTCCGGCTTCATCGATTTTGAAAACCCAAACATGTATATAAATTAAAGAAAGCCCTTTACGGTCTTAAACAAGCTCCAAAAGCTTGGTATGATAGACTCAAGTCCTTTTAATTAAACACAACTATACCATGGGGTTAGTTGACAACACACTTTTACTAAGAAAAGAAAGTCACATATAATCATAGTGCAAATATATGTAGATGATATTTTATTCGGATCCACTTGTCAAGACATGTGTGATGATTTCTCTAAAATCATGCATGACGAGTTCGAGATGAGTATGATGGGAGAACTTAGTTTCTTTCTTGGTCTACAAATTAAACAAGTAGAAGATGGTATCTTCTTTAATCAATCTAAATACATAAAAGAGATGTTAAAGAAATTTGGTCTAGAAGAGTCGAAACCAATTAGGACACCAATGTCATCCGACACCAAACTCACAAAAGATGAAGACGGCGAATCCGTAGATAATACTAAATATCGTGGCATGATAGGTAGTCTTCTCTACCTCACGGCAAGTAGGTCGGATATCATGTTTAGTGTTTGCTTATGTGCTAGATTTCAAGAAGACCCCAACACATCACACCTAGAAGCCGTAAAAAGAATATTTAGATACATTAAGGGTACAACACAATTAGGATTATGGTATCCTAAGGGCACGGGAGTAGAAACAATTGTATATGCGATTCGACCATGCGGTGATTACGTTGATAGAAAAAGTACAAGTGGGGTGTGTACTTTCATGGGATGTTGTTTAACGTCTTGGTTTTCTAAGAAACAAACGGCACTAGCAATATCAACAACCAAGCCGAGTACGTCTCCGCCAACAAAGCATGCCAACAAGCACTATAGATGAAACAAGCGTTAGTAGACACGACATTCATCTAAGCGAATAACCATCCTATGTGACAACAAAGGTGCCATCGACTTAAGCAAGAATCCGGTATTGCATTCTCGCGCAAAACATATAGAGATTCGTCACCACTTCTTAAGAGACAATGTTCAAAGGGAACATTTCTATTGAGAATGTAGCATCCGAAGACAACATAGCCGACGTCCTCACCAAACCGTTGAAGCGGGAACAATTCAACCTACTTGCCTTGGTATTGGTCTAATGGAACAAACATCGTAACTTATTTGACTCTACAAGGTATGTAAACACTAGCCTTCTTCTTTCTCGAGTCTAGGATCTCTATTTCACACACAACTCACAAACAATACGGAATTTTCAAAACCCAAGATGAGTTTTCCACTTATAGCTTTCTTTTTTTTTATACACATTTTCAAAGAAAACCTACTTTCACAATGTTTTCTAAAAGGATGATACCTTCCGTATAAATTTCACAAAAGCAATTTCTCACGTCTAGGACAAATCGCTTTTCATTATTAATACAATGTAAAACCCGTTTTCATTATTAATACAATGTAAAACCCGTTTTCATTGCATCTCATGTCTTTTGAATGCTAAAGGGACACATAACTAATATGTGTTTTGGTACATTCATTTAAGCAACAATGAATTAGAGCATTGATAACACAAAATTACGTACTCATGTACTAAATATGTGTTTTCGGGTTATCTCAATAGGATGTTTTATACTTCTAGTTTATTTTCTATTTCTTTTAGGGGTCAAGATAACCGAAACTCCAAATAGTTTGCATATAGGCACATAATAGGCAAAAATGTTTCCAAAAGGAAAATTTTGTCTTTGCTGAATCACCGGACCCACGGATCCAGTCTTCATGTTGGACGGATCCCTCAAGGAAGGATCGATGGGATCCGTGAGACGTGAAGTCGTTTTACCTTCTATTTTCTCACTTTGGATGAAAAATCCAGATTTGTTCTATTTTTTGGAGTATGCTCTTTAATGCTTGTGTTCTCATGATCACATACCTTAAATTCATATCTAATCATTAGATTTTAATCCACATTTGGGTCAACATTCATTACAATGCTTTGTTTTTCTATATATAGAACTCCCAAAATGCTTGCATAATCCATCTCATCCTCACAAACACAATACACCATGTCATCCACAAACCCTTTAGATGAATCACCTAGTACAAACAATCATCTTCATGATACCCAAACCTTTGTACTACCACCATCCAAAATACCACAATCAAACTCTAGGATATCCGCACGGATTAGTATCCGATCTTGTTGCTTAGCAAAACCAACCTCAAATGGTTCTTCCTCAACAAACAACTCACCACAAGATGCTTCCTTTATAGCACCTCCCTCATCACCAACAAGTACACTAAATTCATCACCACCTAAAGTAACTCTTTTGGAACTCCTTAAGACTCCAACAAGATCTAACCAACCTAAAGAAAAAGAATTAGTCTTTTCAACACCCCCCACATCTCAAAATACTATTTTCAAGATCTTGAAACATCACCACCATTAGCTCCCATCACATTACAAGAACATCTAGGTTCTTTTCCACCACCATTTACAAACATTCGGATGTTGATCCATATTTTCCTATTTTTCCACCACATCTTCCGCATAACTCAAATCAAAACAACCGGAAAACTTCCGCACTCATTACCCACATCATTTACATTGTGAACATTGCCAATCCACTAGGAAATTGCAATAGAAGTTAGGGAAGAAATGCGTTTCATACTCAACCTCATACTTGATCGCATCAATACCATTACTCATCAAAACCTCCATCCATAACCTTATGCAAGCATGTAAGGAATCACTACTACTATTTTCTACTTTTAGTATCATTTTTCTTTTGAAGTCATTTTCAAGAACAAGTCTTGTTCTTATTTTTACATGCTTGTAAGTGGCATAAATACCACTACAATTTGTTGTTTTATTACAAGGCCTTGTTTACATACCTTGGCTCCCAATCTTGATTCTCGGCAATCACAAGATTATTTAAGCATGTTACTAACCTTTCTTTTGTAGGATTTTATTTTTTCTTCACTTGACGCCCAAACAAGGGGAGCTACCGTCGAGGGGAGTTAGCGTTATTTCTTCCATGGGTTAACTTTTGTTTCGACAAAAGGGGAGAAGAAGTAAAACTTAGGGCTTTCAAAATTACATCTATTCTTAAGTTTTACTCATCATAACATTATGTTTTGTCATCAACAAAAGGGGAGATTGTTAATACAAATAAACCGTAAAAGCGTTTATTAATATTTTGCGATCTCTTTGTGTTTTGTTGATAACAAATATAATGTTGTCTTAAGTATAATTATAAGGATACATGTTATTTTGTAAAGCATTTACATATAGCCATTTAAATACAAAATGTAGTAATTAAGCATTTGTTGTAATAGTTTATTAGGATGGGTAAAACCATAACCCATGGACCATAACCCATGGATCTTAACCCATACCAAGAAGACTAGATACAATGTATACTTAGATACATTGAATCTAAAGAAAACCCATGGACCAACCCTTAACCCATGACCCATAACCAAAACCCATGGGCAAGAGAGGCGTTCCACGGATCCCTAGGTTTACACTAGACGGTTCCCAAGTGGAAGGGATCCGTGGGATACGAGGAACGGTGAAGAATTTTGCCTATAAATGAGAGTCATTTCTTCATTCTAACTCACCCTCTTCTTACTAAATCTCTCAAACACTCTCATTCTCTTCTAACATATAGATCACTTGATCTAGAGTTGTTCTTCTTTCTTTCTATTGTGATCCTCATATAGGTCCTTCTCTAAGGCGAGATCACGAGCATTCTACAAGTCATCCAAGCAAGGGGTCCTTGATTGATTTGTCACTCCACAAGATTTCTGTAGCAAAGATCTTGTATTTGATATTTCACATATTTGTTGTGTAATAGTCGTGTTGGTTTGGTCCACCGTGTTACGGACTCGGTATCTAGCTTTGTGCCGGAAAAAGTGTAAGCAACGTTGTGAAGGCTTCTCCGCCAAGTGAAGGAGTTTGTTGACATGGTGCTTGAACTCTCGAGTAGGTGACTCGGGGAGTGGAGTAGGGCAAGGAAGGTGTCCTTGTAGCCGAACCACTATACATCGGTTGTGTCTTTTCTTTCCCTTCGCTTTACTTTATTTACTTGCTTTATCATTAGATCTATACTTTCTCTACATCCATAAGATCTCACATATTAACGAATCTAAAGTTTTTGAAACTAACATAAAATTGGCAAAACTATTCAACCCCCCTTCTAGTTTTCCACAATTGGCATCAAGAGCTAAGTTTATAAAAGTTTTAAAGTAAAATTGTATTTTAAAAACTTTTCGATCACTATGGGTTACGAAAATTATAAGGAAGGTCAATCTATGCAACCGACCACCACTACTTGAAACTAATGGTTTTATATATTGGAAAAATAGATTGAAACATATGTGAAATCTAAAGATATTGATCTTTGGTACATTATTGTTGAAGGCGACTTTGAGGCTACCTCAAAAGACGATAAAGGAATTTAGTTAACATACCTCATGATAAACTAAATGATGAAATGAAGAAAAGCTTTCTAAAAATAGTGAAGCAAAATGGTTTTATATAATGCTTTACGAAAAAGGAATTCGAAATAATTTCTATGCTTAAAACCTCTAAAGAAATTTGGACTTCTTTAGTTGTAACTCATCAAGGCAACCAACAAGTTAAGAATAATAAAATTGATTTATTTGTTCAACAATATGAACAATTTTCAATATCGGATGAGGAAACTATAGATCATTCTTTTGCTAACTTTAATACTATTATTACATCGTTACAAGCACTTGATGAATCTTTTCTAGCCGTAACAATGTTAGGAGATATCTAAGGGCACTTCCATCAAGTGGAGATCCAAGGTGACGGCGATCGAAGAGTCAAAAGATTTGACAATCCTCACCCTCGATGAACTCATAGGCAACCTAAAGTCTACGAGCTTGTCCTTGACAAAGACCAAGCCTCAAAGGTAAAAGAGAAACACAAATCTCGGCCCTTAAAGCCAAAAAGGCTTCAAGCGATGAAGAGAACTCCTCTTTGAGTAGTGACGACGAGGAGTACGCTATGGCGGTAAGGGACTTTAAAAGATCTTTAGAAGAAAGGAAGATCGTCAAACAACCATATGACGATAAGAAAGGCTTTCGGAAAAGCAAAGAGGACGAAGCCAAAGGATGATCGTACTTGCTTTAAATGTGGGGACCCAAACCACTTTATTAGTAAGTGTCCCAAACGGGATGATCATAAAGCGTTCGTGGCGGCACGTGGGGAATGAGCGACGAGGAGGACGAAAAAATTTGTCTCATGGCAAATGACGAGGTATGTCACGAATACTATAGTAGTTCATCACTTGATGATGACTCTTTGCATAATGAATATGACAAACTATGCAACATTAGCTTAAAACTAATTAAAAAAATAAGCTTTTAAAGAGTCAAAACCAACGTTTAGATAAAAAGTCATAGAATTAAAAGCAAAACTAAAACGTTTAGAAAAGGTAAAATAGCAAGTGGTGAATAGCAAAGCTTACGTTATATTAGACAAAGAAACAATGAAGGTAGAAGAGTCATTAAATATAAAATTTGATGAAAGTCCACGAAACCCTCTCCACCTCTTGTCGATGACGAGATCATAGAAAGTGATGCTATAGTAATAAAGAAAAGATAAATGAAGAAGAAGAACCTTTAAATAATGAAATCATAAACATTAAAGAGTCCAAAGATCACCACAGATAAAGTCATAGGAAAGCTAAGCGAGCGAACATTAAGGTCTCAAGTTCAAAATCAAAGTAGCTTGTTTTGTTTCGTTTCAACCATAGAACCTAGGAACATACAAGAAGCCATAAAGATGAAAGTTGGGTAATGGCTATGCAAGAAGAACTTAATCAATTCGTTTCTAATGATGTTTGGACACTTGTCCCTCCACCTAGTAATCAAACCATAATAGGAACAAAATGGGTTTATAAGAACAAATTAGATGCAAACGGAGTAGTGTCTAGGAACAAGGCTAGACTCGTTGCCCAAGGGTATAACCAACAAGAAGGAATAGACTTTGATGAGACCTATGCCCCTGTGGCTAGATTAGAGTCTATAAGAATACTTCTTGCGTATGCTTGTGCTAATGATCTAAAGCTTTATCAAATGGATGTCAAAAGCGCTTTTCTAAATGGTTTCATTAATGAAGAAGTATAAGTAGCTCAACCTCCGGGCTTCATCGATTTTAAAAAACCCAAACATATATATAAATTAAAGAAAGCCCTTTACGGTCTTAAACAAGCTCCAAAAGCACGGTATGATAGACTCAAGTCCTTTTAATTAAACACAACTATACCATGGGTTAGTTGACAACACACTTTTACTAAGAAAAGAAAGTCACATATAATCATAGTGCAAATATATGTAGATGATATTATATTCGGATCCACTTGTCAAGACATGTGTGATGATTTCTCTAAAATCATGCATAGCGAGTTCGAGATGAGTATGATGGGAGAACTTAGTTTCTTTCTTGGTCTACAAATTAAACAAGTAGAAGATGGTATCTTCTTTAATCAATCTAAATACATAAAAGAGATGTTAAAGAAATTTGGTCTAGAAGAGTCGAAACCAATTAGGACACCAATGTCATCCGAAACCAAACTCACAAAGAGGAAGGCGGCGAATCCGTAGATAATACTAAATATCGTGGCATGATAGGTAGTCTTCTCTA